>PNEQ01119775.1:0-38880 GCA_003012365.1 Medauroidea extradentata
GAGGGAGCACTCCTGACTCAAGCACTTGTATGGTGAGTGGTGAGTGGACTGTACTGGAACCAGCACGACTATATTGTGAAGCGAGGGAACATTCCTGACTCTAGCACTTACATGTAGATAGACGAGCGGAGTTATGTGATACAAGAAAACTGTGATAGGCGTGTAAATTTTTATCTATTAACATTATACCCGTCCGAAGTTCATTGTAGTGTAGGGTGAGGGGTTGTTTTATTCGGTATGTTTTTATTCCGTTGTAGATATGTTAATTATATTTATTGTATATTTATAAAATTAGACAGTATATTGACTGTTTTAATACTTTGTATTTTATTGGATTATTTACTAATTTAGGGTATTATTTACATTAAAACATACGTATTTGAAATGTTATATTAGTGCATTTTTTGCTATCACAACTTTTTAGATTACTGACGGTTATATGAAATTTTGTTATATTTATAATGCTTTTCAGATTTTCAAATATTACGTAGTCACGTAGTTTTAGCTAAACATTTCATACGCGCGTGTATGATTGGAGCTGAAATGAGCCTGGCTATTTAGAATTCGTCTCACACAAGCCGAGTGCTGCAGAGCGACTAGATGGAGGTCCGCCAGACGCGACACCTGTATTACCCTTCTACGTGATGTGATTACAAATTAGTCCATAATATGCTGGTGGCGTTTCCCCTGTGCAAAGGGAAGGTACATAAGTTATTTTGTCTAAATGGCTTGAAGGTAATTTCGAAATTTCCGATATGCAGTATCGTATAATGTATTTCATGTCACAGCTGAAAAATATTTTGTTATTGGAATGTTTCAGAAATAATTTCATGATGTAATATTAATAACAGTAGGGCATTCTCTAGTTTATGTGCTGCACTGTCCAAGTTTACGTTTTGCCGCCTCCATTTTCATACGCTAAACATTCTGCTTCACGCTTTTGATTTTTCTTCATATCACATTGTAATAAGTAATAGATATAACGAAGATAACAACCTGCTTCTTGCTGAAATCTCTTTGTACTTTTTTTTTTTTTGCAATTTTGGGGGCGGGATAACAAACTGATGTGTTGGATATGTGCCGTTGTTGATGGATGTTGAGTCGCAGAAATCCAACACTTACATCGAAGGACTACGCACTATGAAATGAGCGGAAAAACCACACAAGAAACAAACCAGGGAAGCCAGAAATGCCTGTTAGTCTGCTGGAGATCATCAGATTGTTTGTGTGCCTCAAGAAAGAAGTGAACAAATCATTTCCCGAACTGTCGCTCAGTCATCGCCGAAGGGAGCCTACTATTATCGTCTGTGTAATATATTTCGTTAAGACCAAGCTATCTAGTTTATACTTTTTAAGCGACAATATTTTTTTTTTAACTTAAACGAGCGCTGATATCAAAATATGTCTTGCGATTTTGTTTAAAATCGTTTTCTCCATGTTGGCTGATATTTTAAGGGCAGTAAACATTATGGTTTTAACGAATTATATAATTTAAAAAATCCTGGTTAGTTGACTTTTTCTCGAAATGGTATAATTTCTTGAATTGAAAAATAATACCTCTGACGGCAAAAACTATTTTAAACAAAACTGTCAGACATATTTTTGATATATGCTCTTGTTTATGTTTAAAAAAATAATAGCAAAAACAGTACAGACTAAAGAGCATGGCCTTAACATTGCAATTCTACAGCCATACGCGTCGCTGTGTTAATACGTGTTGTCCTTGATGTCTTTGTCCACTGTCGTATTTCCCATGAACCTTGTTTTGTCCTTGTCAAGGTGATTGTTCCTTCTTGGTATTTTGTCCAGAAACAACCTCATGATATGCAGAGCACGTGAATCCTGGGCTAGATTGATGACAACAATGTTAGTGGTAATGTGTTGTACTATGACATTATACATGCACAATATGGCAACATGTCACTGCAGTTAGTACCAACCTGTGCTCCTCAGATATATTACTTATCTTACTAATACCACTAGTCTGAACTTCATATTATGAGTGCAGTTTAAAATATCGAGCAGCCCTAACATGATTATACGTTTACTTGCTCGACGTGGAACGCAACGGGGGACTTTCTCCGCGCAGTGTTGCCACATCGTGCACTAAAATGTCGTCACCGACTATTTTGCCACTAAAATTTACGTCTCCTGCTTAGGCCAGGACTCGCGCGGTTTGCTTACTATGTGGTTGTTTCTGGATGATCTCTGTTTCTATTTCGTAAGTACTTTGTTTGTTTACTACAGCCATTTATGCCTTCCTTGTTTTTTTTGTTGCTTATTTTCTCGTGCTTAACCCATTTATGTAACTTTGGGTTTTCTGTGGCTTATCAGTTACTAGCAATGGCGTACAAAAAAAAAGGACCTTTTAAGTTTGTTGAAAACTCTTATTGTAAATTTGACATTTACTTATAAATGCAGTCTTGTATTATAACTGAATCCATTTCTTTTGTAAATCGTAGTGCCCATGGTATTTCTCATGATCTACCAGGTCAGCAAATAAATAGCGCCAACAATGCAGACAGTCCAGAGAATATTTAGTTCTATAATATTGGGCAAACTAAGCCAGAACATCACCCTTCTATCTTAAATAAACTAGCCAATTTCTTATGGACGTTTTAGGGTTACTAAGTGTACAGGTGTAAGTCACACGGGAAAATGAGCTCTTTACTTCTAGGGATGTTTTTATTTTCGTCAGTGCTTTCAGGATGTCCTTGTGTAACGAGCGTAGTTTGTCTTAGCCATTTATTATTTATTACTAAACAATTAAAGTGCTTTATGATTCAGTATTATCTTATTTCGTCTCACATTTCACATTTCCTTAAATTTTTATATTTGTGACTATTCCAATCGCGTCTTCAGATCCCTCCATCGGCCTTATTTTGCCTGAAAATTCGCCACTAACTAAAGATGACGAACTTTCTTCTGGTATTTAAGGAAAACCTTCTGTCCTCTTGACTGTCCCATCTTAACGTTTAGTGTGTTGTTAATAAGACTGGAAAATGAGAAATCAATTACGTGAATACTCTCTGTTTCTTTTAATTTTTACTCTGACTAAACGCCTTTTCTTGTACATCATACAGCGTTTTCCAGTTGCCAGAAATAATTTTGATACTTTTCTCTACAATTTAATCGAATAAGGTACAGTTAGTCTGTTATAAATTACTAATCAAGATAGAATATAATGTTAGAATGTCAGTAGATAGTGGACGTATGTTCGAGCACACCTACTTTACCTCGCAAACATTTTTGAAAACAGCACCGTTTTCTCTCTACCGCATTTAACCCCTTCGGTGCCAGGTTTGTTTTACTACGTTTGCAAAAATATTCAAGGCTTTTAAACGTTTAAAATAGTAAATGTGTGCTTTAGGCAATACTATTAGTCATCTCAAACAAATTTGAAGAAAATAATTTTTGTATTTTTTTGATTAATTTTTAATATTTTTTCCTAGCGATGTACAGCATTTTTCTATATAATACATAAACACTTTTATTAACGAAAAATATAAATTACGATGGATAACGATCCAGATAAATAGGCCTTAAGTGTGTTGACCAAATCAGTAAAATGTATAACTGTAAGGTTAAGATGCGGAAAAAATTAAATTTAAGAGTGATGTTTTCATTAAAGGAAAAAAATCAAGTGTAAAACTTGCAAACATTTGTACACACCGTCTCGTATAAAGAGTCATTTGTAACGTAGATTGTACAACGGTCATACACCTCTGCATATAAATCCACATCAACAATTAAATGCACGGAACTTTTTTGAAACACTACATCTGATCACGAAACAAGATTCTGCACGGGAGAAACAAGTGAAATGTGAAACTTGTTGACGTTACTACAAATAATCTTAACATAAAACTACTGTGAGAATCATTAGCGACATCAATATTTCTAATAGGTCTATTATTGTCTAGGAAACCGAACTATGTAGACATAAGTAAAGAACAATTGTGTAAGTCAACTAATAACTTGTACGACTGAAAACTAACTCAAGTTACATAATTATAACGTTGTTGTGCAGAGTCATTTCGTTTCCAATGTAATAGTTAATGTTAGCACTGTGCTGATGTACTTGCAATCAACTATATAGACCAGTGAAACACCAAGGCTATCTTATATGGTAGCTGCCAATAGAAAGACTATTAAATTATGGCAGTTTTTTCCCCCTCACTCAAAAGAAAACAATCCATTTAAACATTTTTCTCTTATACTTCGGAAAAAAAATTTATTATCAGACGTGTAAGGCAGACACAAATGAAAATTTTCTCAAGTTTAACTAATTTAGTATGTTTCTTTAATATAATGTTTAGCTAGCACAATATTTGGTGAGAGTAAATTCATATTTGCTTCGCCGACACATATAAACTAATATTTCGTTAAGCAAATCAATCGTTTATCTCGGTCAGTGGTACGTGCTTTAAACTATGCTTATCTGGAACCTACTTTCGCACCGTATAGTTTTTTTTAAATATAACAATGCCTTGCAGCCAGAGCTATTATCTTTTAACATAATTTGTTGCAGCATATAATTTGTACTTTTGTAGAATATGAACCAATTCGAAGTGGATTTCTCAAAATTGTTCCCAATTATATAGTAGACCTTGTTGTAATAAACTAATCACATTGCAACTAAAATAGTTTACAAATCTTCTTGACGAAGTTGACTGGAGATTTTAAGATAATTGTTAAGTTTAAAAATATAATCTTACTTTATTAAAGTAGGATAATGTTGTTACAAAATTATATAAAATCATGTATATTCTTATAATTTTCTTTTCTGTAACGTAATATATCCTTGCCGCAAGCTATATAGCCGCTATTTTTTGACTGCATAGGGAAAAAATGTGTGTGTATGTATGTATATATATATATACATACACACACATTAACAGGTTATTTCTGAGGGAGGAAATAGAATGTTTCATACTGGGAACCCACGGTCCAGGTCAAATATGGAGGGATGTAGATGCTTTCAAAGTTTGAGAAAAAAATTACAAATGATTGTGATATTTTGAAAACGGCTTCCTTGACAGAAACATATTTATGGTTACTAATATAGGTTACTGAAATCAATAATAACGTGAGGGATTTGTACACTTTTCCCATTTCAATCATGTTTAAATGAGGCGGCACCACCTTTATTTTGAAGAAAAAAATACGTACGTGACAGTAAATATGTGCAATTTGTGGCCAAAATAATACAACGTCGGCAAAATTAGAAAAAGAAATATATCTTGCAAAAACTGTCTAAATCTCGTTCTTTAAGGGTTATCACTAAATGTTTGATTTCACAGAGAACTGCTATTGCCTACCAAGTATGCAACCAGGTCTGACTGATTGCGTGCTGCGCCACAGTGGAATGCGTTCTGCGACTTTGTGTGTGGTAAAACATTAGTTTCATAAAAAAAATAGGTGTCTCACTTTAACGAGAAATAAAATAAGAAAATTTCGCACTATCATAAGAAATTCTACAATGAGTGTTCAAATTGATGGCCTCCCATTTCATTACAACAATTGAGTCGGCGTACTCGTTCGAAAATACTTGGTGTATTTTGAATTTTGTCGCAGGAGGCCATTACCTTATCTAGCAGTTCCTCCTCTGACTCGATGGGTGTGTCTTACACCAGAGCCTTGATGAACCCCCACAGGATAAAGTCGAGTGGATTAAGGTCTGGAGAACTTGCTGGCCCCGCAATAGGCCCACCTCTTCCAATTAACTGTGCTGGAAATGCCGTGTTAAGGGCATGGGTCCGAGTTTCTTCGCATTTAACGACAATTATTTTTTTTTAAAACATAAATGGGAGCCGATATCGTAAAATCGCTTCGTAACTTTGTTGTGACTGATTTAAACTGCATAGGCTACTCTAATTTTGTCGAGCCAGAAGACTGCAAAACAGTTACTAATTACGTAATTAACGAAATTTCCTTTTAGTTGATACATTAGATATACTCATCATACAGTTTATCTCGAAAAATTACATTGTATAGTAAAACCAATTTACAAAAAAGTTACGAAGAAATTTTACGATGTTG
Organism: Medauroidea extradentata; assembly: GCA_003012365.1. Taxonomy (NCBI): domain Eukaryota; kingdom Metazoa; phylum Arthropoda; class Insecta; order Phasmatodea; family Phasmatidae; genus Medauroidea; species Medauroidea extradentata. The sequence goes on from PNEQ01119775.1 coordinate 6,043, forward strand.
ACTCTCGTATGGATTTTAAAAAAAATAATTCTCTCGAAAGCCGAGAAACTCGGGCCCAAGTCTTTAAGGTGACTACGTACAGTTCGTGTGTAATGTGCAGGGGCACTGTCGCGTTGAAACCACATACGTTGCCGAACAGCAAGCGGCACATGCTCGAGGAACTCTGGTAATGTGAATTGCAGGAATTGGCAGCACATGTGTCCATTCAATCTGCGTGGCATCAAGTAGGGCTCAATGAGATGGTGGCCGACAATATCCGCCCAGGTGTTCACCGAGAATCGTTGTTGGTTCGCTACTATGACAGTTGCATGAGGACTGACGTCACTCCAAATGTGACTGTTCCTGCTGTTATTGTAACCATCACGCGTAAATGTCGCTTCATCAGTAAACAATACGATGGGCGTAAAGTCTGGATATTCTGTGCACTGACACAGGAACCACTGCGAAAACGCATGTCGAGGAGAGAAATCAACTGGTGACAATGCCTGGACCTTTCTCACGTCGTGGTAGGTATGTATAATAGGTGCTCGTGCAAAACGTCATACAGTTGAATGTGACACGCCCACTCCGTGCGCAATGGCGCGGGTGCTTGTTGGCGGGTTTTCCTCCACAAGGTTGAGAACTTCTTCGTCCACATTTGGTGAACGTACATTCCTTGGGTGACCAGAGCCACCTCGCACTTTATACGTGCCTGTTTCACGCAGTCTCTGGGTGACACTGCTGAAGATCTCGTGATGAGGTTGCCTCCGCGCAGGGAATCTCGTGATACAATCATACAGCAGCGCGTGCATTACCTTTCATTTCACCATACAGCAGAACTATGTCTGTCATCTCTGTGTGGATGTACGTTGTCATGTCGACTTGTAGCACGATGCATGCAAAACAGTGAAGTGTGGGTTTGTAGTGTACTACAGTCCTCTCCCATGTTCGGGAAGGGGAGCTACACTGCCGATAATGGGAGGGGGTTAGGGGGAGGGGGAACCACGAGGCACAACAATGTTATTAGTAACCACACTACACGATGCAACTATGATTCCTTGTTGCCACAAACCAAGTGCCCACACGCAACACTGGTGTGGCAAGCAGTCAGTCATTCCTGGTTGCATACTTGGAAGGCAATAGCAGTTCTCTGTGAAATCAAACATTTAATGACTACCCTTAAAGGATGAGATATAGACAGTTATCGCAATTATGCCGACGATTTATTATTTTTGGTCACAAATAACACATTTTAAATGTCACGTACGTTTTAAAATAATTAGTGGTGGTGCAACCTCATTTAAACATGATTTATATGGGTTAAATGTACAAATCGCACACGTTATTATTGATTTCCGTAACACCTACTGGCAATCAGAAATCTGTTCATGTCAATCAAGCAATTTTCAAAATATCACAATAATTTGTAATTTTTTTCTCAAACTTTGCAAGCGTCTACAGCTCTTCCTATTTGACCTGGAACCTATCAGACTTTCTATTTCCGCCTTAGGAATAACCTGTTACAGTTTGTCGGTATTTTTAGATTCACATTGTGTGTATATGTACACAAATATATACACATATATATGAATAGACTAACTAGACTCACAAATTCACGCACACAGCTATATGCATATACACACACAGGATGAGTCGTTATGATATGCTAACCTGGCAGGAGTGAATTTCTGAAGTCAAATACACGACACATCACCTAAAGTGCAGCCCAAAAAAGCCGTTGTGCCTTTTTGAAGTACATAAAGATAATTGTACATTTTATAAAAAACTTATGTACCAAATAACTGCAAGTCACGGGTAAACGATGAAATGTACACAGATCTACGTACTAGGCAGAGATCACCATTAACAAAAATCTACTTGTCGACAGCAAGGGGTTACTTCCCATACGTTGCGACAAAATTATGTAACTGTAGTTCATCAGCATTTATGTGGCATATTATTAAAATAACGTAAAAGAATAAGCGTGAAAAGCATGTATTATCCTTCCTCGGACCACAATCATTGTCGCGAAATAATCGCTGAAATAACACAACCGGAATATACCGTGAGCTGGTTTGTAGGCAACGCGCAGGTCACCTGAGGTAAGCAGATGTATTGTAGATGACGGTCCTAATACAAAATGCACAGTACTTATCGGTGTGTTAAGAAATGAACTGAGCGTGTGAGGTAGATTTTGTAAGCGAACTCCTCCCAGAATATCAACATTGATACAGGGGAATGTGACTTTGTCGTTGTGGGCTCTACCTTTGACCTGTTGCGAACACTACATACTGTGTCCTAAGCCCAGCTTGTGTCCGGCAGTTACCTGCGTATACCTGAAGTTATGAGCTCACAATATTTGCGAAATACGAAAGGGGGCCCCATGTAACACTTCATCAAGCGCACAACCTATGTGCTGCTGTTATCCGCGGTACAAAGAGGGTAAATGCAGGCAGCTATCTTTCCATCAACGTAGTAGCGGGAACATAGCTGAGCTGCAAGTGTAAGTCATTGAATCATTCAGGTTTACATGTTAATTCTTTGTGTATTCTGTGACGAATGCATGTTTGCTACAATGTTGACAGCTTAGCAAATATCGCAACAAATGCTGAAAGTGGCCACAACATGCAGTCACAAATGCATGTACACATCTCATAATGGACTTGCGTACACGTTCAAATATGCCTGGTTCACCGCAATCGTTTGACATTCTTAAAAATGCACCGATGCATCACCTCTGCGTTCGCAATCGGTGCTGCATACACAAATGCTCTTCACATGTCCCCACAAACAAAAATCGTGTCATTTGAGCATGGGAGTCATGTAACAGGGCCTTATTGGCCAGTCCTCTTGCCGTTAATTGTTACATCAAACAGAGCTCTGACAGGACGATTAAAATATGTTGGAGTACCTTCGTGAATGAACTTCATCCTTCTGCATTCATACAGTGCCATATCTTCCAACACTTGAGGCAAAACGTTGACGAGAAACCCCAATAACCTTCACCTCTTACACGTGTTGGCAATACATATTGTCCAACCAAACACACACAATACCAGCCCACACATTGACACGAAATTATTTATGAAGTCAACTACTGGTGGTCGCATGTAGAATGACAGCCCACTGATGATCCTCGTAGAAGCTAATGATGCCATCTTTCCCAGACGTGGTCTCATCCGTAAATGTGAATGGTGAAACAATGGCTGCAATTTCATATGTCTAATAAACCTCAGCAGAATATCAGTCGAGCCGAGTGTTCGTAAGGAGCAAGTGCATACACTCGTTGGTAATAATAAGCTAAGGGCACAGGAGCTGTTGATGGAGTATCCTTCACACTGTCGTATGACTTACATGTAGTGTAGCTCCATGTGCCTGGTGCTGACACTATGGTCCTCGTGAATGTGGTCGAATACGCGTTCTGTTAGCATTATTTACGTGGAAATTTCCCGTCCTAGCAAGTTGGTAAAAAACCAAGCAAATATTTTATTGTTTGGCTGTGCTTTGACAGAACACACACACCCGCTTCGCCAATCTGCCGTACGACCGTACATGATTTACCTAATGGAAAGGCTTTCATTCTGCATGGAACGGCTGAAATTTCCACACAGTGTCCAGACTAAAAGGGACAAAACCTCACATAGTCTAGTCTGTGTTCTGGCACTACAGACACCATAACTGCTTTTACGTCTGCAGATAGATGGGTGGTAAGTCTTTCAGTACACCCGACAGTTTGCACCTCCAGAACATTTACCTCCAAGCATGTAGTGAAAGAAAATTAATTTAAACACAATTTACCAGAGAAAAATTCAGTGTCAGGAATTCTTTATGTATTACAAGAAAAAAATATCAACTCATTTAGAGTAAGACCAGACTAAAATACATTATAGGCTGCATCTTAAATACTTATATTTAATAAAAGAACAGAATTGTGATAAAAGTGAGACAAATTTATTGTTTTGTCCTTCATATTTTTAATTTGATAAAATAGGGTAATGTTCTTACATGTAGCAAAATGTTATAATTGTGTAGTTTCTTAAACTCTGAGCGGGGTCGTCGAGTTATGGCCCGCATGAGTCGCGCACCGCTGTTGAGGCAGGCAGAGTTGTCCTGAGGAGAGGGGACGAAGTGATCAGCTGGCAATGCGTGGACGATGGACCTTGGTAGCGAAGGTAACCTTGTCGGCGAAGGTAACCTTGTCGAAAAAATATGACTATAAAAAACACTCAATATGCAATAGTGAGCTACAAGCTGATGTTTAATTGTAGTGTATCGGCTAGGTGTACCAACTGCATCGCTCGGGTATTACTAGTCGTTGTGTGGCAAGTTTTGAAGGCGAGCCAGCGAGAGGGCTGCTGGACAATCAACGACCCAAGGAATGTGGCCGCTTTCTGCGACCTATGTGAGTCGACATTGCTGCTGTACATTGCAATGGTGCGCTCAATACGTCCACTGACAAGTCAGCTGGGGCATAGGAATGTTGCGACTATGAACTATAAGGTATAATCGACCCAGCTACATGTGCTCATGAATGTTCGGCATGGCTATTTAGTTTCCTGTAGTGCAACATACACGCCAGAAACTTAATGACGTCTTTCCAAATGGTCGTTTAAATTCTGAAAGCAACTGTGTAACTCTAGAAGAGAAAACAGTATGTTAAATATAGTTGGTTTATTATCCATCGGGTCAGTATTATTCAAATGACTGTTCTTAGAAATCCTCTGTATATTTAATATCTGTTAAAATGTTTACATCTGTCGGGACTCGTATATAACGCAGTTGCCTGTATTTATAGTGCAGAGAGAGGCCGCATCGCTTCCACCCAATTTCTTATGAAACGGGGGCTTTCAACCGTTCAATAAAATATTTTTGCAATTAATTTAAAACAGTTACCAGGAGAACAAAAATAGGTCCATGACTAGTTTTATCCTTGTTGCTTTGTGGGTTGGGTCAAAAGTAAATTTTATTAGTGTGATCTCTAAGTAATAAATACATTGAATTTCTAAAATCAAATTAATATTTCTCACATTAGCTTTAAGTGTTGCTGCAGTCCAACAAAACATTATCACCTTCGTCTGAGCATCGGAACAAATGTCAAAATGTCGACAATCCAATTTACACTAACCCATTTTCCTTAAGATCTATTTTCAGGTCTTAAAGCGCCACAGGCTTCCATTTCACTGTCATCGTGTCGTCCGTTATTACTTCAGAAAAAAATAAACATTCCCGTTGCTCCTAGAAACGGATGCGCATATGTTTTCCAGTGCTAAAATTTCCCTTGTAACCATAAAATCTCCTAATGCAATTACTTAAAAAAAAAACCTAAGTTTGACCTCAAAAAAATTAACTTTCCGTTACATGAAAAATTTTACATTCAACGAGAAAATATCTTTTACACATAAATAATCAGAATTTGTAAATAAATAACCTAAACATGAACACGTACTACAACGTGTTTGTCCATTTACGTATCTCTCTTGTCCGTGTCCGTGTAGTGCAATAACTCACCAAGTAAAACAGAAGCTGTAGGCACTTAAGGGGGTGGTTCACCTCAGTTTTCAACGTATTCTATTATTTTATATTTGTACCAGATTTTTTTCTTGTTTTACACATAAATTGTGACTAAATCTTCCTCTTAGTAAATTTTTGTATCTCTCATAGTTTTTGCGTAATGAGTCGTAAATGTCAAATTTTGCACTTTACGGTTTTAAGCATGCCACTAAAACTGACTGACACACCAAACCGAAAAAAATTCACAGTGTGTAACAATGTTGCAGGCTATGATATTACACATATAAAAACAAAAATAAATAGTTTTGTATTTCAAAAAAATTGTTAAAATTTTTAAACTTTCATTTCAAAATTCAGAATATTTATTAAATACAAATAAATTTTATTTTTTGTTTTATATATATAAAATCATAACCTACAACATTTTTTACATTGTGAATTTTTTCGGTTTGGTATGTCAGTTGGTTTTAGTGGCGTGCATAAAATCGTAAAGTGCAAATTTTGGCATTTACAAATCATTACGCAAAAACTATAAGAGATACAAAAATTTCCTAAGAGGAAGATTTAGTCACAATTTATGTGTAAAACAAGAAAAAAATATCTGGTACAAATATAAAATAATAGAATACGTTGAAAACTGAGGTGAACTGCACCCTTAAGGTGAGGTAATTTTGTTGGAAAATATAAAAATAATTATTTGACGCTGTTTAAAGCAGTAAATATTTACCGTAAATGATGCTGAGATGTTTTTTCAACAAAGGCCATGGCAAACTTCTCTCCCAGTTTCTGACGTAGTACTTAGTTGTGTGTCGCCGTCTATAACAACCTTGCTGTCGACGAGATGTACAACACACATACTAATAATTACATAATATCTTGATTTTGGAGCGGAATTTTTCCAGCAATGCCTTGATGGCATGGTAGCTATCTGCATTTACCCTGTTTGTATCTGCTAGGTAACTGCAGGATCGTAGATAACAGCAAGATGTTAGTTTATCGCTTGATAATATGTTACATGTGCTCCACATGTTTCTATGCCACATGTATTGTGAGGTCATTTCTGGTAGCAGCAGATAGCTGCTGGACGCATTGTGGACTAGACACACAGTATCCAGTGTATGTAACATTCCACAAGTAGAGCCTATATCACTAAGGACGAAGTTCTCTTCCCATGCAACGATACTGCGGTCATGGCTGTATATTTTGAGACGACTAGTTCACTTACAACCCCTGGTTACATCCACACTTACCTCACACGAATATTTCCTTTCTTAACACACCAATGTGGTACTGAGGACTTGTATGTATAGCACTATCTACTACAATATGTCCGCTCTCCTCAGGTGACCTGCGTGTTGCCTACCTACCAGGTCACGGTATATCCTGGATGTGTTACTTCAGCGTTTATTTCGCGACATGGTTGTGGTCAGAGCAAGGATGATACTGGTGTTTTGCGCTTACTTTCAAGTGATTGTTATTAATATGCCACATATGTATTGATGAACTACCGATACATAACTTTTTCGCAATATAAGAGTTGCAATCCCTAATTATCAGCAAATAAATTATTTGGCTTGTGTTAAACATCGCACAGCCCGTATAGCTGCGCCAATCTAATCGCGTATCAGAGTCTTGTAGTTATTTTGTATATTAGTTTTGTAAAATGTGTAATTAACTTGTTATACTTCAAAGGAGCATAACGCCGTTGTGTCACACTTTAGGCGCTATGTTTTCGTTTTATTTGTTCGTGTGGAATTCGCCTGCGTATATGTCCACGCATTTAAGAAACAACCTGTATTTATAGACAATAAATGCATTGGCAAAAACGTTGGATGAACAAACCAACAATGTCATTATGTAAGCGACGACACAAATTTCAACTGTTACATAAATATATTCTTGCTCTATAAAAGCTGTTATAATTGTTAAAATCGTCCATTTCACTTATATTAAGAAGAACATAATATTCTTCTGGCCTTAATATTGTTTCCACCCAAATAAATCTTAAAACATTTGTTATATGGCAGCAGAGAGAATTGTACTCTTTTACAATTGTGGAATAAAAACCCAGCTGGTTTAAATTATAAATTTTACTTCTGATATTTTTCCACAGCGTTTCTAGAAATGTGATCTTGTGCAGCGTATACATTATATGGGGCGTCTACGAGCTGAATTTTATGTTCTTTAGAGATTGACCAGTAATGAATGGCACTAACACGAGAACGAGAGAAAGCACTCACATTTTTCCAATTTCGATTCTCGGAAATGTTATGTAGGTTCTTGTGTGTGGGAGAAAATATTCCACAATATATTTTCTTTCAGTAAAATATTTAATTCACCACTGTGATTTGTTTCAGAATAGGAACAAGTTTAATTAAATATCGCGTTTTACTAAAATTCTATATATATATATATATATATATATATATATATAAATTTTGAATTGCAATTGTTGAGTATCAATAAATAGTCTTATTTTTAAAGAGCAGATCTATGTTTCCGTCCGCTGGTGAAGCTACACACGATCAATTACTGAATTTCCCTTGTTCAGATCAACGTTACTGCTGAAAAAATGGCAGTAAAACTTCCATAACAGAAGTTGTAACGACAGGCTGTGCTGACCGGTACGTGACCATTATAAAAACTACAATCTGCTTGCAAAGCATTTACCTTAATTGTACGTGACGTTGTTGATAAGAATTTTAAACCAGTTATAAGTAACCTAGGAGTTAGGTAACCACATTTGGAATTAAGTATTAATTCAGTTATAAGAATAGCTGATATGTTTGCTTCTCATTTAAACGCATCAACACTTCTTACCTGCCAGAGCAATAAATATAGGAGATGTTACGTAAGTATTCATCGATTTCATTCATCACATGAAATACAGAGTGTGAGTCACTGGAGTTTCCGTAAATAAATTATAAACAAGGAAAAAACGAGAAATGGACAAAGTTTGATGAATTATTCAAGTATCGTGCACATCTAAAACATATTTCAGGTTGACTGGAATGTCCCACCACTCATAGTGGAATGTATAACGTTATTAAAAATTTAATATTCCTAATCATATACAAAGTAATTTGGCGGACTAATGAACAGGCGTTGGGGCTATAGCCCGCACTACATCTTTCTTAACGCAATATATGTAATTACTACAGTATAAGAACTATACAAAATACTAATTAGTGCACGGAAACAATTTTATTTATGCTTTAAAACATTGTGCAGACATATTGTCTAACCCGTGTGTTTATGTCATCAACAACTGCATATTAGCAGGCGTTTTTCCAGAAATGTTAAGATTGCCAAGGCGGTACTAGCGTACAAGTTGGCGGGCCTACAGTAGTTAGTAACTAGAGGTCTATGTATTATTTAACTAATGCAAAGATAGTATTTGAAAAAGTCATCAATACAAGGTTAGTAATTATTTTGAAAGTCATAAGCATTTTTAAGAATGACAGAAAGGTTTAAGTAAAGGCAAATCAACCAAAAAAAACTTATTTAAAAAAACCTAATTCCTCTGTCTTTAGACAGGAAATATTATTCATTGGGTGCTTTTATAGCGTTTTTGTAGCTTTTGATAATGTCAATCGCGAAATTATACTAGAGAAAACGGAATGTTGTGGTATTAAGTAAAAAAGGAATTTATTTATTTAATTAATATTTGAGGGATAGAAAACAGTACGTCTACATCTATGGACAATCTTCAATTTCATGCCAGTTATTTACGGGGTCTTCAAGGAGTAATCAGATGACCTACATTATTTCTAATTTACATAAATGACTTTCCTTAACGATAAGCAAGACTAATATTTTCAGTATTCATATGAGTGCTAAAATAAAAAAGAAACTTAATTTACTCTATGGAAATGTAAATGTAGTCCTTGAAAATTTGGAAAGGTGGCTTAGGGAATTAAATTTAACAATAACACCACAAATAAACGTAAGTAATCTCTTTAAATGAAAGCATTTATCTAGTTACTGTTGAACAAAAGTAACAAATAATATGTAACATTTGAAGTTAAACAGTAAAGCAACAAAATAACCACATACTTGGTCACTGATGAAAGGCACAAGCTAAATCTTTAATTTAGAACTTAAATAAAACAATTTGAATGTTACCTTAAATGCTTGAGACGGAAAGGTCATTACACTGTAAATGGTTCTTCATGTACGTAAGAAAATATTAAAAATTTTAAGCGTTTTATTCATTATGTAAGTTTTATTATGTATCCACTACCCTGGCGTTCGATCGGTGATCAAGGATGGGATTCTTCTGTTGGTCTTTGCTATTTAACTTTATGCACTAAATATATATTTTTTTTACTTTTTAGTTCAATCTGTTATATAAATATGAATGTTTGTTTGTTCGCTTTTATGATTTATTTCATTGTTATGAAACTTCGGTGAGTTGCGCGTGCAACCGCAAACGTTTCTGTCAAAAAAAAAATTGATAAAGGGATAGAGGACGGGGTAGAGAGTCTGAAGGGGTCACAAGGTCTTCAGTGAATAAAACAATGCTGAATTTTTGTGCGTGCGCCTGCAAATGTTTCTGCTAAAAATTAATTTTTTTTGGGGGGGGGGAGTTGGGGGGAGGGGGGTGAAAGAGAACAAAACGGGTAAGAGGGTCAGAACTAGGCACGCATAAATATGCCGTGAACGAAAAAAAAAAAGTTTTGTGTGCTGTGCGTGCGTTCGCGAAGGAAGCGTATCAACCAAAAATAAATTACTGGGAAGGTGTAGGCTACAGTACAAAACGGGATGAAGAGGCAGAACAGAGTATCTGACAACGATGTACCCAAAAAATTTAGAGATACTATTTTCTTTTTCAAAATGTTTGTAAAACGGCCGTTAAGAACTAGTTAAAATAATTTTTCCCATTGAGCAAATTTCATAATGTTTGTTTCATAAATATCGCATTAAACTGAAAACCCAGAGAACGAAGACGTGATTACCAACTAATAGTTTGGTATTAACATTTTTAAAAAATATATTTCACGTGTTCTTTTAGTACTCTTTACATTTATAATTTGTATAATTATGTGTAATAATGTCTTCACTCGAGCGTATTCCGTAGAACAATGAAGCTCTTCTATCATACCTTTATAAATGTTCAATGTAACCGCCTTGAGCAGCACGTATCACATTCATGCGATACTCTTTAACTCGTTCCATACTCGTGCCATCATGTCCGGTGTAATGGTGTGGATGTTGTCCATAGTTCTGGTTTTGAGTTCGGCAATGTTAGCTGGCAACGGTGGAACAAACACGAGATCCTATATCCCCACGCGAGAAAATCACACGGAGTGAGATCTGGGCTCCTTGGGGGCCAGTGAAGAAGTGGCCGGTTACCATATTCTCCGCGACCAATCCAGCGTTGTGGCAATGTTTCCTTCAGGTAGTCGCGAACAGCTAGGTGACAATGGGATGATGCAGCATCCTGCTGGAAGATGAAGTCCCCCGTCGTCTCTTATAACTGAGGAAATAACCATCTGATAAGCATGTCCAAGTAAGAAATCCCAGTAACAGTGGACTCTGGAATAAAGACGGGGCCAAAATCAGTGTCTCTCGATACAGCGCAAAAAAAAAAAAAAAAAAACGCTCAGTTTGGGTGATGCACGTTCTTGTTCTGTGGTTTCATGTGGCATCTCCTGGTCCCATATTCTCACATTATGCCGGTTGACCTTACCGTTGACGTGGAATGTCGCTTCATCACTAAATACCAGCGTTGAGATGAAGGCATCGTCAACCTCATTCCGCGCAGAAATCACGCCTCAGTTCTTTGTCCCTTTTAGTAAGAGCCTACACGGTTTGTACAGCAATCATTTCCGCAACACTCTCCACACAGTCAATTGAGGGAGTCTCATTTCCCGGCTAGCTCGTCGAGTTGATTTTCGGGAACTTCGCGCCAACACTTGCTGAATCCGTTGAACATTGTCGTCTGACACACGCGGCCGCCCGGAACTTTTGCTTTTGCACAGGCAACCTTTGTCACGAAACTGACGAAACCACCGTAGGATACGCCACATGTCAGGTGGACGACGTCTGTATTTGCGTCGGCATTTACGTTGAACAGTCGTCACCGATTCACATTTCGCAAAGCTAATGTCACAGAACGCCTTCTGTTGTTTCGTCGCCATTGCGTTGCGGACTAACACTCCACACATGCTCGTAGTGCAACGACGGTAGCTCTCTTTGACCTCTAGTGGCGCACAAATGGAACCTTAGACCGTACCTTCCACCCACACCGCCTCACACCCAGGCTCCTGGACGACATCCACACTATTACACCGGACATGCAGGCACGAGTGTGGAAGGAGTTAGAGTATCGCGTCGATGTGTCGATGTGGGTCGTGCTGCTCGTGGTGGTTAAAATGAACATTTATAAAGGTATGGTACAAATACTTCATTGTTCCACTGTTCTTTTGAGCGGTCGCACAGCATTGTAAGTTGTTTGGTTGTGACTATACAGACCTTCAAAGTTGGTGTATTCTTTTTACTCAGACTGTAGTACATCCACACGTACTTTACGGCTTGTAAATATGGGATCATACCTATACAAATGTATTAATCCGGTAAACCTTATCTTGAAAAGAAGTATGAGCGCATAACTTTCCTCGGAATTTCCGGTATATTCCGAAGAAATCTCAAATACTTTATTTACTCGATGTAAAATAATAATATACTTTAAAGTTTTTGAATCTATATATAAAATCCTAAACAAGCGGAAACTAGCACCCTACTATGGAATCAACGCAGAAAGCATCTAATGAACACAAAATCCAACGAAATTTGACAAAAAAATGTTAAAATTATCCAACGAAAAACATAGCAATATCGTTAGGCTTAGATGGAATGTACCAATATGTGCAGCAAATTACCACATAAAGTAAAAGATTCAAACAAAATTATTTTTATAATAGCCATTCATGCATGTATTACATCAGAGAACAGTCCCCTTGACAACACCCGTAAACAGAAACCATACATATTTTTAATACCGCGTGCTATGCTTATGAGTATGCAATTAATATTTTTGTTGATATTTTTTATATTTGTGTAATTTTCTGTTAGTTGTAACTATATATTGTTGTACTAATTTAAGTACTTGGAAAATTGTTACATTGGCAAATGTTGCAGTTATGATGTAATGCAAATCAATACTGATACAACAATAAAGAAGCTTGTGCAGATATATAAAATTCTGATTCTGTTTTTAGAATATCCTTGCTCCAGCAAGTAGGTCTACTTCTAGGACAAAATAAAATTATGTAAAACTGTATTATGTATTTCTCCTTAAATACAGTTTTTTTTTCCTTTTTACATCGACTTATGATCGATGTATTTTAAATTAAGCCCTCAATTCCCGAAATTTAAAATAACAAATTGTAGGAAAATTTGAAAAATTCTGCAAAATGAGAAATAAATACATTCAAATAATACGTATTTAAGAAAAAATTTAATTGTTCCAAAATGAGTTCCGAAAATCCGAAAATATCTGAATAGTCACAAAGAATTCCCATAGTTTCTAAAATAATTCAAACACTAAAGAAAATTCTATCGCTCGTACAGTATTGGTTTATTTCACCCGCCACTTCTCTACAGTACTGAACGACACAGTTTGCGAATTATCATGTATTTATTTTAATTACCAGTGTCCGCTCGTTTTTTTTTTTTTTTTTTTTTTTTTTTTAAGTCTGGGGGCAGTAGTAAGTTAGTATTGATGGCGTCGTGAGCGTCTGTCGTTGATAGGCACTGTTTCATATAGCATTTTCTGCCGCTTTAAAGTAGTTGGATTTGGAGAAGTAAATATATCAAACATTGCACAGAAATGCATTGGAATGCCACTTCATAAATTTGGGTTTAATTATTTACTCAAATACTAATCTCAACTTTATAGCTGATTTTTCATTGCGTGAATCTTCTGCATTACGTTATGTTTTCACTTCTACTGCATCGACGTTTGTTAATTTAAAATACTTGTCTTTACTAATTAATTTGCCATACTATGGGGTAGTTTTATCAATGGCGGGTGATCGTTTATGTGACTCACAAATATATTTTTATCTAGTGCAAACCAGATAAATTTTTCAGAACCAACCACGAAGCAGTACTCTCAGTGACGTGAAATGTGTTTTTAAATGTGACGACACTAATAATCTTTGGTGTGTACACATTTCTTTACACGTGGACCATTTATGTTTCCACCATATGTAAATGCTTTGCTCAGGGTAGAGTACAACCAAATTTTTTTTTTTTAATTTTTGAAACATTTAGACGGTTGCGAATCGGATGATACAAGTTTGGTTTATTAGGTAGATCTTGGGTCTCTCCATCACCCGGCTCTATTGACGTCTACTGCCGGAACATCCTGTATAGCACTACAAGGGGACGTTCTCCCGCAACTTCTATGCTGTCGTTACCTTGCTCATGACATTCGTAACTTGCACCTTCTCCCTCCAGTTACCTACAAAACGTTTAGACAACACTTCTAAATATATTTATTTCGCTTAGTTAACTTGTTTGTTTGCTATTGTGTTAATTTTGGGAAACTGTCTAGTCAAGCACGGTTTACCTTGCTTATCCCGACAACACCTCAATGATGATATCAACCTATGCGCACATATACATAGGTTTATTCATTAATTCATTTTCAAATTTTAAAACATTCTTTTGCGAAGGGAAAAAAAATGACAATAATATTATTTCTTTGTTTTAGGACCTGTGTGTGTGTGTGTGTGCCTTAGTGTGGTCTGGGTTTGTTTCTGTTTTCTGAGCTATATCTTCCGATTTTGACTGCTGAAATTTGATGTCTTCAAGTCTTTCCTCCGGTGTATTTATCTCATTGTCACATTCCTTGACGGTTCTTTCCACTCCTATTGTATTGATTTCCTGAGTCATTCGCAGTTGATTCAGGTTCTTTTAAGTGCCTGGACCTCCCCAAAGTGCTGCTTGTAGCTTGTTCTAGCCGTGTCTTCAGCGGGTTTTCTGTCTTTTGTGCCTCAGTTCGCTGTATCATTATCTTATATTCAAATGCTTTGCTGCTGTTATCGATTTCCTACGTTTTGGTCTTCTGTACACTGTAAGAAAAGTATTGTTGCAGGTACCATACTTCTGTTAAAATAGTGGCAACTATCCAGTTAGGTTGACGTTACTATCTTGATTGTTCCTATAACAATATGTTCTGTATTAAGTAACAATCGGTTCTGTAGACGGAGTTAAGAGCATCTTTATTTTACAGAACATATTGTTCCTTCTATTAAACAGGTTGTTTTAGGAGCAGTCAAGATAGTAACGGGAACCTGACTGGATTGTTGTCCCTATTTTTACAGAAGTATGGTACCTGCAACAATACTTTTCTTTCAGCGTACAGTAGTAAATTTGTTGTAATTTTGCTGTAATTTCACCAGTTTCTTCTCCAGGCTTCTGATGGTCCAATTCAATAGTACTGGATTGAACCATTATCTAGTTTCTAGCATAGGGTTTCAAAGTACAATGTTTGCTACCTCTAGACCTGTTTTGAGAATAGATTCCTCTCAAACCGAAACTGGGTAACTTCAGTGCGTCTCTTCACATCTTCGTGCTGGCTGGAGATCTCCTTTCCCTCATTTTCTAGCTTCTAAAACTTTTTTTGTGCAAGTCTTCCCATTACAGGTTTTTCTGCACTCTTCAAAGTCTGTGTGAAACTTGGCCAGTTTCTGCTCGGCCTCATTAACCTGGCTGACAGTATGCAATATTTCTGCTCTTTCGAGGTGATGTTATTTTAGCAGCTGTGTCACGTACACTTCTTTCTCCTTCAGTGACTTCTTCAAAGTTCTGGCATCTATTGATGTTGTTGTGCGAATCCACTGATATATGCATGCCCTTGCTCAAGGAAGTTTACGTGGTACTGTTTTTAAAGCATCTACATGTCTACTTACTTAAAACACAGGATTCACAAAAAATTCATGTAAGAAACTGCACATTGTACAGTATAAGTTTCAAGGTTCCTTTACAAGTATTCGACAATAGCCTAACACTACCAGTACCTTCAACTTTAAAACAAATCTTCCATCTCAAAGTTTTACCAGCCTGTCTGCATACAAACACTATCTATACGACGAGAAATGTTTCCTTATACTACACAGATGTTTTGAAGCTCCAGTGTCCAGAAATCAGATATTACATCACGTGTATCATAGATCAGTGCTATTGTAAACACAGTAAATTAATTTTCATCTCTGCTCAAATGTGAGTTGAATGGATTTTGGGTTTCCCTTTCGAATTGACAACAATTTTTTTATGTACACTATTTATTCCAAACATTGCAGTGAATTGAACGTTTGCCTGTATACAATCTGAAACATTGAACTCTAATATGGCTTGTTTTTCCACATTTCGAACACTGTCTCATGGATTCAGACTTTCTTGCTGCAACAAATGCCGTCAAATTTGCTATGATTTGTCCCTGTATACTTTCAGCAGGAAAAATTGTAAATTAAAGAAATTTCTGTTTCAGTAAGTATACCGAAGTTTCAGATCTTCTTTCAGACACTGTCAAGAATTTATTCCAAGTTTTTATCGGAACTTCTACATGTTAAAGCGTCATAACGTACGCCTTTCTTCTAGTCGTGTAACAATCAAATCTTGAGCTATAAAATCTTTCCGTTGCCATTCCTTTAATTTTCTTTCTTAGTTAATTTTCTTTCTTAGTCTTCACTTCGCAACTCCGTTTTCACCCAAGTACCATTTACCACATTATAAACACACTTATCCCTCGATTCAACTCCAGTGTGGAACTTCCGAAATTTCCAATTGCCTACAAACCGTAACTGTATCACACTTTCATCAATTTTATTTGTTACTAAGCGTCGTTTTTGTGACAATATCAGAAAACATTTAACTTATAGTGATTCTAAAATATGTTTACATGTATACCAAAACTGATTAATTACACTCAATAATACTTTCCGTTTACAGAGCCCATATTCTGTTGTAAAATTTAACATACTTATTACAACAAATATATTATTATATTAATGACATTAAATAAGATTTACAACTCTGCTTCTAGTTCTTTCTGACATGAATTTCTTCATAGAACATAGACCAGTAAACAACTAACAAAATATTGCATCAAGAAGCAAAAATACACTAAGTTACAATTAGATTTTTTTCAATTGTTATCAATGTTCTAACCTAACTATAAGCCATGATGACCTTACCACTTTTGCCAAGATGACAGATATGGTTATAGACATATTATACCAGCCTTCATACTTTCTTGCAATTGCAAAGACATATGTAGAACAAATACACCCCCAGTTTGACCAACATTCGTGTTGAGGTAATTTTCTGTCTCGAGTAATATGACTGCTTCTGTCCAGGAGCTAACAGCTTGGCAAGCAATCTGGAGACGTGTCACATTCACGTGGCAAGCCTATGACGTTTGATGAAATCATTAGGCGTGACAATTGCATCAATATAAACTCCATGAATATGCCCAAAAAATGCGTTAAACCTTGTAATTTCAAGAAAGTGCTGCAAAAGTTTCGACCCACCACTAGCAGTGGCTGGTAATGCGATCCTTGAGTAATGCTGCTTGTTCGTAACTGATACCAACTCTGAGCACAGGTTCTTGACATACTCTGGCGCAGACAACTTAGTGCTTCCACAACCAAAAGAAGAAAGAAACAACCTCTCAACCAAATAGTTTTTTTGCAGCAATCTTGTACAGTCACCTGAACCTATAGTAAACACTTACGTAGACAGGACCTGGGTCTGATGAGACCATTTTGTTGGCCTTCTTTGTTAGCTGATGTTCAAAGACCTTTAATAAATGCTTATTTATTAAAACATGTCCACCCTGCTTGTTGAAATCAGGAACAGAGAGTAATTAGATTGGGTCACGTCCTTCGTTGTTGACATTTTGGCTACAAGTATTGGTGCCGTGCACACTATTCCTCCTGAGCACAGATGAAAATGTTCTTAAAGGAGTTTCCTACTACACTCCATGCCAATACATTTGTGGCCTCGTCGTTTGGTGTCAGATAATTGAAACCATTAGCACGTATGTCTCGTGCGAACCCTGACCACACACATACGACTTTGCCACGAGTGCTTCCCTTTGCCACCTCGTAAATGATGTGCATCCATACGTCTGTTACTCTAAGAAGCTTGACTGCACGCAGTGGAATTATAGTATTGTGATGAATAAATTATTGTTACCTACATTGCTGTCAAAAACTTCCACGAGGATTCCAATAAGGCAACAACCACAACACATATGCCACTAAGTCTTCATTAGCAAGTTTACAACTGTCATTATATTTGTGTCGGAAATAGTCAATATTCTAGCCCACGCCTTTCTTTGTTTCATTACTCTTTCCTTTGAAATTCGTTGGCAGAAAATCGCTTTCGCCCAAGCTAAAGCCAATAAACTCCTGCGTCCTACGGTCACTATAACGTTCCCTAGAGTTCAAGGTCATCCATCTACAAGATAGGACCAAACTGTTCTGTGATAACCCAGATGACAGACTTTACACACCCTTTCAGTTCTGTATAGCGATATTCAATTCACTCCGCAACCTATTTCACCTGCGGCCTGAGTACGAACATTACACACTACCAAATTCGTTTCGTACAGAAGCGATTTTCTCCATGTTCACCGCATTTGGAGTTGGGTTAAATATGGAAACATCGTATTACGTTACCCCACTGCAAATTTTGAAGTTTGATAACATTACAGCAGTAGTGAATTCAATCTTTAGTACATATAACTTACTTGTCGCATATAGTGGACGTTACTTCTACACGCCGGTATCCTCGACAAGGAAAATGACCGGTGATAAAAATATGTTAAACTGATAATATTTTGTTAAAAAAAAAAGGGTTTGGTTTCAACTGAATAAATTTGTTGTTTGAGTCAAAATAAATCTTACTGCGTAAGTGGCTATGTGCTTTAAGCAATTCCCAAACATACATTTGTGCGTTAAAATTTTCAGTTTAGGATACGGAAGTTAGCAATCGGAAACCGAAGTATTAAGTACCGAATGGTGCCATTGGCTGACAGCCGAACTACAAAGTACACTGTTGTTGCTGTTTTCGTCTACCGGCGGCGCTGGTTGAACAAGATCAAAATTTCAGATTTTATTCGCGTAGAAATTACCATTATCACTCTGTATTTTTTTGTTTTCGTAGTTTTTTTCGTGTATAAAATTAGAGTAAAAACATATGCGGTCCATTATTTGTCTTCCTACTTGCTTAGGTATCCAAGAAATTTACCTCGAATGTAACTAGTTGTGAAAACATAGTTAAACATACATTTTCCCTTAATGATAATATGTGTTAACTGCCTTACTATTGTCATTTTAACAGATACGACTTTTACTATAGGCTAATAGCTTATTATGGAGGACAAGAGGGTTTTCGTGTGCATAGGAGACTTTCTGAAGGCACGAACACAGAGGGTGAACATGGGTGAGGCCTTATTGGAGAAAGGAGATGTTATGTCAGCAGTTACAAAGAATCGTGTGCTGGGCACTGTGTTGTTCGCTATTATGGTGAATGAGGCTGCTTACAGATGGCTGATTATTATTATATTCAGGCGTGTGGGGCGGGCAGAATTAGATACAGGAGAATGTCGATAGTGTGAGTAGGCAGACAGAGGGAAATAAAATAAGAATACATGTTAGGTAGATAAACAAAGTGCCGTTCACAAAGTGATGGCAAGACATGAAAGCATCTACAACTGGCAAAGGGCAAGGATATGTGCGGCTACTGAATATAAGTATCTAGAATTAAAGGAGAATGCTCATATGACAGTGCTTAGGACAATATCGGAGTATGCTGCTTCAGTTTGGAACCTGATTTGTGGAAGGGGAGATGAGAGAACTAAATAAGATGCCATGAAGACCAGCAAGGTGGTTGTTTTGTTTGAGGCAGTGGGCTATTGTCCGTGCGTTTTTTGGAAATGTTATTTAAACCCTAAAATAGAGTATAATTTGTACAACTGTAACTCGTTTACGTAACAGTTTTACAACATCTGCTGCCTTTAAAAATTAAATACTTGCAAAAAAAATCACAAATAGAAACTTACGACCGTAAGAGGATGTTGTAAATAAATACTTTCTGAAAACAAAAACAGTGTTTGTTAGGTTTGCGAGGAAGAAAATAAGGAGTACGGTCGTACACAGATGGGAACTGCAGGAGCTAGATTGAGCTTCCGTATACAAATGGCTCTAGGTATGCTGAGAAGAGTATAGAAGGTGTTAGTAACACAGTGAAAGAAATTACGTTTATTACAATGGTACAGCCACTGTTAAAAGAGTATGCGGCAGCAGAGTGGGATCCGTATGTGTAATTGGAGGTGTGGGAGCTGGAGAAAGTGCAAACATGGTCAGCACTTGATTGAATGGTAAATGGAGTAAGCAAGGACAGGCTGGGGAGGACGAAGGGAACTTTCGGCCGTCTTTGATGGTGAGAGGACTGGGGTAGAATTCATTGAAGGAAAGGAGAAGCGTGGAAAGGCTGGTCAGTATGTACAGGGTAGTGAATGGAGAGGGAGGTTGGGGAGTTGGGCTGCTAGTTAACTAAGACAGAGTGTAGAGGAAGAGGAAATAACAGCGAGATGAACCATCTGATGAGGAGCAGAACAGAACAGAGTAGGCATTCAATGCTTAGGAGGTCGGTGAGGGAGTGGAACTTACTTTCTGAGGTGTTGGTGAATATTAGTGGGTTTGAAGGTTATGGATGGGCTTGATAAGTGTTTGGGGAAGTAGTAATAGCTTGCCACTGGGCATATTTCCAATTGTATGTGAATGATGATTATAATTGTAATAATAATAGTAATAATAACAAAAAATAATTGTTATTAATATTTTTAGTTATGGTTATTAATACAACACAATTTTAATTGTAAATACGTTTAAAAGTTGGTACGAAAAACTACGCAACAACACTAGATAATGACATTTATCAACTTTATGTACAAACATTCAGTTATAATGATGCATTTGTCATTCGTGACCTTGTGCGCCGCAGTTAAATTTACTAGATTTCAACATCAGATATGGTTCTTCAGAAATATGTTTCTCAAGAAATTTTTTTGCTAAACATTGGCAGAAACTACTGTCTAAGGATGCTGTTTTTTGAGTTTGGCAAATTGACTTCAATAACCTACTATTTTTAATTGATTAATACAGCTCTAATTTAAATTCAACGCCCGCTTAAGCATTTGGTATTATTTCAAGCCCATGAAATATGAAACCATTATGGGTGCTGGCTGGCTGTATTTTGACTGGCTGTGGTAGCAGCGAAACCAAAAGGCGTGCAGGAATGCATATCACATGCCTCATCAACTCCAGCACACACGAGGTACTTTACTGAAATTGTGTGCATTTTACCTCCATCAATTCAATTCTTCTAACTTTCAGCTGTGGCCCTATAACTTACTTACTTGAATTACAGAATGAAATACAGAAACTTTTGTAATTACAATTGCTTTGCAAGTCTATGATTTTAACAGTTACTTGATACTCTTAAAAATAATTATTTTAAGCAACATAATAAAATAGCAGTAAGAACAACATTTCCAGCATTAAAATTTTCCTACTGCTATAGAGCAAACGTCACAAAAATTTGTAAATAATTTTTTAAGTATGTCTATGAGACTGGTGCTCTGCGCTCGATATGGCAGTTTCACCAGACTGCACCATTCATAAATAATTTTGTTTAAAAATTTCACTGTCATGCTGAGAAATATGTGTGTGCCTTATTTTAAAAAAATAATAGAAAAACATTGTTTTGTTAATTTCTTTAGGGAGCTTATGAGCACCTACGGTGAAAGGTAGTTCTATCCCAAGACTGTTTTCATGTTACCCAACGCATTTGAGCAACAGAGTTGCAGTAATGAGGAACTCAGCTTTCCTTAAGCTCTCAAAATGTCACAGTCTTCCCCCCCCCCTCCACCAGTATGTGTCAAGTGTTATTGCCAAATGTTTGTACAGTATACTTCAGTACAGTAGAAAGCGGCAAAAGGAGTTGGTACATGGCCATCGTCTTCAAAAAGGAAAAAAGCGTAAACATTTTTTTCAAGACTATGAAATATTCTGTGTGTCTAAATTGAGTATCAAACCCTAATATAACATGTTACATATTTTCAAATGTTGTATCTCATAGCCTTTTTTCTGTTTTGCAGAATGTAAAATGAATAATCGCCGTTAATAGTTTTAAAAAAATAGTGTATTGGCTGCTTTTTGCTTGCCCGCATCATATTTTACATTAAATAAGACTAAAAGTCTAATGTAAATCCACTGCTGCAGGAACATTATACTACACTATAGTGTTGCAGCAATCTTATTTAAAATTGTTAATAAGATGTGGCAAACCAGAAATGAAGAGTATAAAATTGTGTATTTTGTCTGTAAGTTGCCGTTAAACAGATATGTATTTTATTGAATTAGGTCACTGTAACTCTTACACTATCCCATAAGACAGGCAGAACAAAGTTTATGTGACAAATATATCCATTCATATAGCAAGCATGTAGGTTCAACCAGCTAGTTGTCTGGTGAATAACTTAGAGCTACCTAAGTCAGGTAATGTTTCTGTACTTTTTTTTTTTTTTTTTTTTAGAAACAAATAACTGGTACATATTCCAAAAATAAAATATTAAAAACTTGTCTATATACAATGTGTAGTGCGCTAATGTTTACATTTTGGTGTACAGTTAAGCACTTTCAATGTTTCTTCGTATACTCAGTTTTAGAGTGTCAGAATATATTTGGCCAGTTTGAGAAATTTGTATATTTTATTAATGCTGGTAAAAATACCTTGTTTGGCGGTTGTGATGTATTTCGCCAACAACATAGGTAGGCCACTTTTACATACTAATCTGTCAGGTTGGTAACAATATAAAATACTTTCAAATGACAATGTGTCAGCAAAATTTTCTGCTTAGTAAAGAGTTGTACCTCCTACAATTAAATAATATGTCCATTATTTAGTTATTAAACGTGTGGGGTGGTTGATAGTATTGTAGTTTTATGCAGATTACTAATACAATCAGATCCTGAAGATCTTGAGACTTGTGCAATGTTCATATAATTCCTCAATTTAAAAATAATAACTTCTAAACAGGTATGCATAAAGCTTTATCGATGGAACCCTCAATAAGTGTTCAGGAGTAATATTAATATTTCAACAGTAACAAATTCTTGGTTATTGATATTTGTGTGTGTATATAGTTGTTTTTATTTTAAATTTTACATATTCACAGTAAAACTTTATTCTTATAATTTTCTGCTAAAAAAAAAAGTACTGGTGGTCTGTGTGCTGTCATAATTAGCAGTTTATAACTTCATTATAAACAATGCTGAAGTTAAAAACAAAGAGATAATTGCAATGGAATACATGACCATAGGCTGCCACTGCACAAATTCTAGAGAGATTTTATTATGAACCTAGGTAAACGCTCTCCTGTGCGACCCCTTATAGTTTTGCCTGAAGTTTGGCAAGACCAGTAATTACTGATCCACAAAGTATTGTGTTTATTTAAAGAAAGGGGAAAACCATTGACGTACTGTAGCTTGGAAATATTCGTTCGCATATTACAAACGCAAAACAGTACTGTTCGAAGAGAAAATTTCGCGTTTATATACAGTGATCGCCAAAATGTTACAAAAAAGCTCCTGTATCCAAGACCATGTTCTTATAAATATGGAGAGTTAATTTTACGTACACCTTTCGTGGGATACTTGAATGACACTTATTAGGTCAGGTGAAGGGGGTAAATGCTCCCTTTATTTTTAACGCAACTGTATTTATAGCTAAATTCCTAAGGAAAAAAAATATATATTAATTTACTATTAATATACATATAATGTCTCCTGCTCATATGTGCATTGTATATAACTTTTATATTCTTCACCGATTGTTTAGTTATAAGTTAGATATAATTTGGAATATTATTTCACTAACAAGCAAAGTTTTAACTTTATTCAAAATTAACAAATCTTAGTAAATATTTATAGTGATGCTATCACTACATGATATCATGAAAATAGCCGGGACAAATATTATACAACAGTCGGTTTCGTTGCGAGAAACAAATACAGCAGATTTTAATGTTTAGTGTTCTTGTGTACTTTGTTCACAATTATATACTTTTCCTGTTGTTGATGATAATTGTATACCCTCATGCCAGCTGGCAAAAGTTTGCTCTTTTGTGTGGTACGACTATTCATCTCAGTTCCACTTCACGGAAATGTGTGTCAATATGCTGTACATACATGCACTTCTGCACATTTGAAGGAGATAAAACCCTGCTGTTTACTGGGTCTTTAGAAATATAATATATTGGTTCGGGCAGCGAGCAGCATTGTAGGATAAACTTCGCTACTGCTCTCTATTTCAACCATTTGTAGTTCAGGCTGCCAACACAAATCTACGCGGTGTTGGGAATGTTCAAATTTTTTTGGCTAGTTAGTTGCCGCATTCCAAATTAAGAAATTCACATTCAAGTTTGGCCTCAGCGTCTACACGCCGAGGAAGTTATTGTTTACTTTACGCGCACACACACCTAACACCTTTACATACACATTTAGTTTTGCTGAACGTATATAACAAAATATATGTTGTGCAGAAGTGCGCCTTGTAAGTTGTATTTATGGCCTCAGCACAACTTGGCTAGAACTTCTCAAGAGGCTAATGAAAACACACGACATAGTTGAAGTTAAAAATTCATCAAACAAGAAATGACACAAGTTTATGTTGGTTATGGAGAGGAGTTATAGGCTGACGTGGCAAGGAAATTAATATAGTATCTGTTCAGCAGTGCTGTCTTAAATGCTCTCCAGTATGTTTTTGAAGTAAGTATGTAAATGGTTTCCTAGCAAGCTGCATTTAAATACTGTATAGGTATAAATTGCT
Organism: Medauroidea extradentata; assembly: GCA_003012365.1. NCBI lineage: Eukaryota > Metazoa > Arthropoda > Insecta > Phasmatodea > Phasmatidae > Medauroidea > Medauroidea extradentata. The sequence continues at coordinate 30,445 of PNEQ01119775.1, forward strand.
CTCATTCAGAATTGTTAATTAACTCATATTTATTTTAAGATGTAACATTCGGTGCAAGTTATCTACTAATCTTTCCTTACAGTATATTGTTTCGTAAATTATACTTCTTTACTAGCAAGAAATATTTGATCAGAAAGCCAGTAATTTACAAAAAAAAAAAAAACACTATTCTGCTAAACTGAAGGACAATGATTTAGTTAGATATATCCTTAACATTACTGCCAGGACAAGGTATTGAGTACAATCTAACAGATTTTAGATAAACGGTGTAGTAATTAAATACCGATACCAAATTGTCTCGAACACGGATGGTCACGAAGGCTGTTTCCAAAACGTTAAATTCTACAGGACTTGTTTGCATTTATTTCATTTATAGTTTATTGTTAATCCTAATCCATCCAATGCGATACAGTAGAGTAATATATCACGAAGTTACAATAACATGAGTTTCTGTAACCTACGGCGAAAGTAGTGCTGATAGTCACTTTATAAAATATGTACCAACAGATTGTTTTAATGTTAAATGCAGCAGTATATATTTTATTAATACTGTTGTGTTCCTGATGAACAAACTTTTTAAAAATGTGTTGTAGTTGTTGGCAGCAAAACCATTATATAAATTAAAATGTTCGGTAGGCTACAATTTTTGCCCAAATAATATACAAAGTTAATTCAATAGGGAATAACAAACAACAAAACACAAATAAATACTCAGTTCTGCGGTCACACTGTGGCAAGTACATCACTTCCTGCCTCTCTAGATTACCCTCTCCAAACCCTTCCTAAACTTTCCCAACCCCTCATAGTCACAAAGTCATCCCGCAAAACATTCTACTCCCTCACCAACCTCACAAGCATACTCTGCCTACCCTGCTTCTTTCTTTTCCCTACCCTTTGAATCTTCTCACTGTTGTTTTCTCTCCCTCTGTACAGTGCCATAGTTTGTTGACAATCTATCCCTTCCCACCCTTCCTCTTCATTCACAACTTTGTACATCCTGACCAGTCTTTAAACTCTCCTTTTTTCATTCAGTGTATTCCAGTCCACTTTCTTCATAGTTTAATAGTTTGTTAATAGGTTTAAAACCTTGGAGAGCAATCTATACATATGTACTATACGTTCCTTCCTCCTCTCCGCCCTGTCCCCACCGTCTCCACCTACTCTTTAATATTGATGTCCATATTTGCTCCTATTCCAGATCCTGCACCTCATCTTCCACGTTCAGATCCCACTCTGTGGCCACATATTCCAAAATTTGCTGTACCATCGTGCAATATACCGTTATTGCTTATTGCTCATGTGTAATCAGCCTAACAGTGGTTGACTCAGTGTCAAAGAGGATAGCACAGAAATTTAAAAAATGCACTTTTCTTACTATGGAAGCCTTGCTGCTTATTTGAACGTTTAATACCTCAAAATCTTACTTAAGTGCAATATATTTAACTGCGTTAAATATTTTGCCATTACAGTTCAAAACCTGTAGTTAAAATTGAACGTGTCCTCAAACGTATTATATTGGCTGTATGTATCGTTTCTAACCTGCTTTTCGTTTTCTGGTAAATGCACTACGAACAGTTTTCCTTTAACAACACTCCTGGCATGTAGTATATTTTCTTTCCGGCCTAACATTTTGGAGCGATGAATAATATTTTCCCATAGCAAATCAAACCATTTGTCATATTTAATCTCGTTAATTAATGTAGGCTAGTGCAACTCCGACCTCCCCCAAAAGATTTAAAAACTCACAACACTTGCTTTTCCTGAACAAACTCAGAAAATTAAAATTGTAGATATTTTAATAGCATTTTTTTATTCATTTACATTTGCATCACTCGAAACACACACAAATACATGTGTGTATACACACGCACGCACCAACATACACACCAACAAACACATACAGATACATATACACATACACGAAACGATCTCTCACGAACAACAGGAATTATTGTATTTTCGTGATGAAAGTTTCATAATCTATAATTGTGTAGTTAGAAAGAACAAGTAATTATACTTATTTCAATATAACTGAATACAACTGACATCTTACACTTAAATATACATATAAAATATAGACTCACAAATACATTTACTACAAAAATTTCAATAATGCAACTTCAACAGTACTAGTCATTATAAATATTAATTATTTTCGTCTGCCTCAGTCAAACATGACTTTTTCGTAAGAAGCGCCAGCGTGCCGAAGAACCTACGGATATAACGTCAACTACATCAATCAGGAGAGTTTCCAGAGCTGTTCTTCTGCGGCTGATCTACGTAAAATAATACTTCAGAGATCAAATCCTGGATGACTAACTGAAAAAGTATTACATTTTGATAATAAAGACCTATAAGCATTCAAGAGAACACACAATATTATGTGGTGCTACTTTAAATATGGCAGACTTACAGTAAAAAAAATCTGCTAAAATCAATGTATTTTTTATAAACTGTCAAATATAAAGTTACGTCATTAGTCTCGTAGAATATACAAATATTCCAAAATTTTACATGTCATATTCTTCTATATTCCAAAATGGCTTTCCCGACAGCACTATGTCGTGTTAAAAGTTTTTTTTTTTTTTTCGCCGAAGAATGATCAATATTCGAAATACTTAGTTCTCCTGCTATCTTACTAAATTGTTGAACTAACGCTCTTTACATTTGATTCCTGGCGGTATTGACCCACATTCGCACGTGTGAATCGTGCTAAGAGATGTAATTCAGCTGGTTTTCCCGAGGATCTCCAGTTTCTTCCGACGCTTAATTCTGGCGCAGCTCTATACTAATCTCATATCCCTCAATTACACTGAAAACCTCGCTGTTATGTGCCTAATGTTCAGGTTATTTTTAGAACTGTATTTTGTTGTATTGAAATGTCGGAAAATTCCTAGCAGAAAAAGAACAATTACTTATTTTTTGTTTAAGTATGTGCGGAAATAAGTTGGTGAAATTTTGGAAGTGAAATATACCGCAAAACCCAATGATTGTATTTTTGTATATTACTAACTTTTACCCGCGACTTCGCTTGCATTGATGTCCTTAAATAAGTGACAAAAATAAAGTAGCCACGACTTTGTTCCCGTGTAATTCGTCCCTGGAAAATACGCCACATGTGAACCACTTGGTAAGTTGACATAGTTCGCCTCGGTTCCCCACCGTCACACTTGCGTTGACATCTTCTAAGTCGACCCTCTTTATGTTCCTGGCACCTGCGGCCTCCTGATTGCAGCGTCATCTAGTGCAGTTATCGAGGAATAGATATTGCGAAAATATTCTCTGTGTTCAAATGTCTGTGTAACAATTTTCATGGCGCGGGAATCAGCTGATACACCTATACAAACTTTCATCCCCTATTTCCCCCTTTCAAGTTTTATTTTCGCGATAAATAGTAGCCCGTGTTCTTCTCCAAGGTAAATCTATCTATATAGCAGTTTTCATCAGAATTGGTTCAGTGGTTTAGGCGTGAAAGCGTAACAAATAAAGAAACTAACATTCGTATTTATAAAGTTAAGTAAAGGTGATTGTTTGCTAGAATTGTTTAGGTATTATAGATAAATTGAAAATTGAATTTAATAAAAGGTCCCATTTTGTATTCATTCCCGTAAATTCACTATTTGTGTTACGAATGGTAAAAGCAGTGCTTTAAATATTTTTTTGTGATTTATTTAAAGGGATGCTGTAATTATAAGAGTATACGTGTATAAACTGTACAATATTCATTTGTACCCTGTAAATATTATTATTGAATTACATGCAATGCTTTGTTCTATAACGTATAACGAACATTCTGCACAACTAAAATGTAAAAACTATACAATACGGAGGCTCATGTTCTTGCGCGTCCTCATAATTTTCACCCATTTTACGCAATATTATCAAGCAATTATGGTAAGCTACCAGCAGAAAGTAAGTAATATTTATAATATTTTGGTCTGCAGTGGCAAAAGTGTCAGCAGCCGCTGGGGGGAGAGGGTGTGATAAGTTGTTAGGTGTTAACGTGGGTGCACTAAATATTAAAAATTTTTACAAAAAAATTAATATACCGCGTACACCCTTAAAAGTATAGCGTAAAATTCACTAGTCATAATATAACTTTTTTTTTCATAGATTCCTTGAGTACCGAGTACTGCGAGAGAAATGCAGACGTATAGACAGGTGTTAGCGCGTACGTACAGAATAGATAAATGCACAAACTTATGTCATATATTTCCTAGCAGAAATAAGCTAACAACCGACAGACTATAAATTTTTTGTTTATTAAAGTATTACTTTGTAATTAATACAATTTGTTCGTATGTATCGTTGCAACGCATAAAAGTAGCCTTGCAAACACAAAATTAAACAGACAAATTAAATTGTGTCCCTTATAATAAGACCAAAATTATGGCATTATGCAATACTAAACTTTTAATTACACTTTCTTTGCAAATCATCAAAAAAAATTTTTAATTTGAGTTTTTAATTGGAGTATTTAGATGAATAGACAATTTAATGTCCTAAAAAGAGATAGGCAAGTTGTACTTGTGTACGCAGCAGTGTAGGCCTACTTCAAAGAGAAATATATGTGTATGTTTCACTGATATACATTAAGCACACGGAATAAAATGTTTCCTTGCTAACCTATGGTAACTATCTGCACCGGGAAGCTAAAACCTACAGGAACTAAAACAGTGATCCCTATGCCTTAATTTTTTATTTACATTCGGAAATGAAAATCTGTTTTAATGTTTATAAAATACTTAGTACCGATACGTTTTTTTAATATAAATAGAATCTTATACTTGCAAATTCTTAAAGTATTAAAAATTTAAAGAACAGTCCCACAATTTAAATCAGTTGTTACAGTTTTTTCTAGAATTTAGGCATATTACCCACATAAAATTAAATAACTGCAAAAAGTTTACACACTTGTATTATTATTTCAAATCAAAAATGATTTGTATGGATTAGAAAGTAACTATTGTTTGTTTAAATTAAACATTGCATGTTTCCTCAATGACGAAAAACCTAATTTTTCTCTTGAATAATATTGACACACGGCTGTTTAATTATGCTGCATTGCTGAAAACTTTTGAATTTAATTTAAAGTTAGATACTTTTTCTATGAGGAGGTGGGTCTCATAGGACCTTCCGCCTTCTTTTGTTACTCGCAATTTCTCTTTCTCTTGGTTCACTCCTGCTCGGATAGTTATGCCAGTGGAACATTTCTGTATGAATAAATCCTCCGTAGTGTTCCCACAGCATGATATAACATGGTACATAAAAACAAGCAAATCTTCAAGAATCTCGTAAAAGGCTGTTTCTTTCCTGTTGCAGTATTTTCTAAAAAGTGAAATTTGTTGTCCTTGTCACATGCATTATCATTATTGTTATTATTATATTACCAGGCATGGCTAAGCAGAGGTAAAACTGTCACCTGGCATTTTGGAGGAAACGGGTTCGATCTCCAGCTCCGCCCATCCTGGTTTCGGTTTTACAGGTTTTCCGAGATCATTTCAGACGAATGCTGGAGCCGACTTCTACCCCCTTTCCCTTGCACATATCTACCAAGAACTTGTGTTGTTCGAGGACACGGACACGTAAAGCGAACAAATAAATAAAGTTTTATTCGTACGGCTGCTGGGTGTGGTGGTCAGAGTTCCTGCCCGATCGGGCAAGGGTCCCGGATTCGATTCCCGATCGGATAAGAAAATTTTACAACTATCTCTAGGTTTTTAGAATTGGGTGTTGTGTTTGTGTTCTCCGCTCATTATAAGCCATTTGTAGGGCACATTAAGTCCGTCGGCCACTTGATCAAATCACCTGGATTGAAAGAAAAATAATTCTCGACGTTGCCAAGTTAGAGAGGCCCGGATTAAATTAGTAAATTATTATTATTATTCTTGCTTCAAATTTTATTTTTGAAACTCTTATACTTTTCTTGCCCTCAGTAGCTTATTTTATGTATCTGTGATTCAAGCTGGTGCAATATACGTAAAGTCAAAAGAAATTGGTTTGTTTTAATTTCAAATTAGAATGATAAATTAACAAATACCTGACATGATGCTGTATACGTTTATATAAGTAATATATATTTAATTTTTTATATATTTTAATATTCACTAATGCATAAACATCTAAAGTTGTCTGTTTACGAAATTAGATAAATTTACTAAACTTGGACAATTATTTTGCTGTTTACTCTTTCATAAATGTTTGTATGTAATAGTCATGATCTTAACATGTATGTAATGTTATGCGTCTTACATTATATATTTCATTAATATTAAGTACTACAATAGTTTTAAATTAGGTACTTACAACGTGATTTTATTTTAACATTTCAGTGTTATGTTACGCATCATTTAGTCAAATGATTACATTATTATTTGTCGCCATTGTTATAAAATAAATGTATGTGTAAAACTTGTTCATTTAGAGAAGGTAGGTATAGATTAAAAGTTAAAGTCGTAGATTGGAATATGTCGATGCAGACAGAACAGCAAAGAGTCGTAAATTGCCAGTTCTCCCTGACATTAAGACCCGGTACTTGAACAACCGTAAGATAAGATAGAACAGAAAAGAAAGTGTAAAGGTTTTGTCGTTAAACTACAAGTTTCTTTAGAGGAGGGAGACCAAATCGTTACAGAAACTTGTAGACAGTTTGCAACGTTCACTTCTGCTCCTAATTTGTTGCTGTTCGAGGATAATGTTATTATTACACTGGCGGGAGGTCAGATAAATAAGCTATTTGTTGTATTTATTGATGACGTAGGGTTTCGGACCCGATGCGCCAGGGTACAGGAGTCGCTATTACTGAATATTAAACTTTTATAAGCTATGTATAACCCCGTGCATGGAAAAATGATAGAACTAACGCTTTTACTGATCGATATTTTTATATGTCAATAAATAAAGTAATTTCGCATCGACTTCTTAAATTCGCGAGGCGTCGCTTCACGTAGGCGTGTCTACATTCAATAATGGATAAAAATGATGCCTCGCCGACGTCTTCGCGTCCGGCACACGCGACAAGACTGCCTCTCCTCCTGCACAGCGACAAAGCTTCCCCTTCTCCTTCATGGAGACAACTCCCGGCCAATCAGCGACCTCCTGGCACAATGGCTTATCATATCCTCAACCATACGCAAACTATTTATTAAATCATTTTGAAATTTTGTACGTTTGACATTCATATTTACTAGCATTACCTGTTAAAGTTTCATTAATTAACTTTCGTTATTTACATATGTTTAATATTTTGTCACAGCATGACGACCATCTAAGCCCCGCCTACAAGCAACAGCTATGGGCGCCTTCAAGGCTACCCCGCTGTGCACTCTGTAGCTACTACAGCGTGAAAACATAAATCTTTCCTACAAACTTATTTTTCCAAAGTTTGATAATGGTAGGTCGATATTCATATTTAATTAATACCAAAATCATTTACTTGATCGATTCCCGATACATAGGCATGAAACAGTTTACTTTACAATACTGAATAAAACAAAATTTGATTGGAGTCTCTAGAACAATTTTGACTATTTAAATAAATATATATATATTTATAACATACATACATTTATTTACAAACTGTACGAATAAATATAGTTGCGTATCTCAAGGTATAAGCGAGTAGAGCCGCGATTTTATGGCGAAAAGATTTGTGCAACATTTGGTTTCGATGCGTTATGTGCACCCCTGCAGCTCTGGTACATCGTCTGTGGTTAGATGATTTTACTCTCACTTGCCTTGGCAAATTATAGACGTACAGACTCACAATAATCTTATTCTGATTGGTGCAGTCAAATGAGAAACGTGTCTGAACAAGGACACGATGCCAATAACCTTGAAACAGAACTGCCGATGTGCACGTGAGTCACTGAAACAAAGTGGGGCAAAAATCTTTTCGCGACAAAATCGTGGCCCTAGATATGAGACGTCCTCGTTTGACTCCAAGCAATTTTGGAGCAGTTTGTCGACGGACGGATACGACATCTTGTGCAAATCGTGTGTAACTACTACTACACACACATGATATGTCTACACCAGCAATGTAATATGACCACCGATATGAGTGATTATTCCTGCGAGGCAGAAAACAAAACAGGCCTAACATATAAAAAATGTATTTTTTTATATTTTTTAGTTTTCAAAACGATTTCTTAAGTGCTAGTACCGATAGTCGAATCAGTCAAAAAGATACAATAGGAAAAATTAAGTTCGTTCCATCTGCAAGAAATATCGACCTGAGTAGTAAGATTTAGCCGGTTCCAGCACAGGAGCCGGTGTGAGGCGCCCGCCCAAGTGAGGCGCCCCCCGCCATGTTGTGACGTCACGTCCCCGGCCGCCATGTTGGATGACCTTGACCTTTGACCTTGACCTTTAACCTTGACCTTGATCTTTCACCTCGACCTTGACCTTGAGTGTCAAATTACCAAAATTTCCCAA
>PNEQ01119776.1:0-15678 GCA_003012365.1 Medauroidea extradentata
TAAAAATAATTTATTTCTATAACAATTTTACTCATCATTAATTCAGTAACGTTCATGACTACTAATTTTAAAGAAATTAATGAAACAATGGTACATTATGTACCTTAAAACACTGCTTTCCTAATATATATAAAGTTTTCTTAGTTACGATGAAATGTTTCGTCGTAACAGATGCATAAACTTGACCAATGTGCATAAAGAATTCCGGGCAAATCGTTGTATATAGAGAAGAGTCATTTTCGTGGCTTTCTGCTTTCTTATATCGCTGTCCTAGACATGTATAATGGGTTGAATAATAAGTATTGGTTAGTTTAGAATACATTTCTACCTCAAACAACAGTTTTCAAGATATTGCAATTTTTTACTTTTGTCCCGCTAGAATCGCGATATGAACCACTGTGCGTCGGTCGCCTAGGGGCGCGGTCATTATAGTCTTGAACATTGAGAGAGAGAGACCTTCTTCCAGCGAGTCGACTTGCCAGATCGAGCTAAAGTCAGTAAGTCACTGCTGGGTGGGGCTCCTGCTCCACCCAGACCTCTAGATAAGTTGTTAATAGTAAGACAATAAGGAAAGGCTAATGTAAATCGTAGAATAATTAATGGTTAAATAGAAGCCTTAAGACGGGAACACCAAGGCCGCGAACCAGTCCACAGACCTTTCGGCTGTAACTTAGTACGATAAATTGTTTAAATTTGCTTAAATTGTAACTTCGGGTTTTGAGTTGAATTTGATTGTTAAAATAATCCTATATAAAAGTTGTTATTCTTTACAAGTGTTAAATATTTTAAGTTTCTTTTTAATGTAACTCACATATTGAAACTAAAGTTCCTATTTACTTGTAATTTCGTTTTGATACTTTTATTAAATGTTTCTGTTTTGTATCTAATTCGTTTATTTAGTAGACTGTCCCCCATATGTTAATTTGGAGGTCAAGGGAAGCGTCGAGTGGAACAGCTGGTGTTCTAGTTTAAGTAGTAATTAAGTCTTTAAAATTCCCATATGCCTACTTCCTGTACAGGGAGATAGCTAATATCCGTAATCCCAGTCATTGAATAAATTCCTCTCGCAGTTTTCTGAGTTCTTTAAGATATTTTATTTAATTGTTGTGAACTTAGCTATTTTTGCCAAGCGAATTGTGCTCTACCCCTGTGTTGTTACGTTCCCCCTGTAACTTTCGTGGTATTAACTTTAATTTGCCCCAGTGTGAAAAAAACACCCCGACAATATTTTGAGCAAGTATTTGCAGGTAACTCTGTTACGAACAATTCATCAGGTCTCATTGTTTTCAAACCCGACGTTTACTTCTAATTCAGCAGTACCACTGGCTGGTGGTCTCTGTCTTCCAAAACTCTGCTGCCAGTTGTCGAAACTCGGTCGAACAGAGCTAGCCCCCCACGCTGGGAGCAAAAAAAAATCCTCCCCTACTAATGGCTTGGATGTGCGCGCAGCCTGCCACAAGGGATGATGGGAGGGGGGAAAGGCTAGGGACGAATATCATTCCTCTTCTACGACTCACAGTCCACAAAAAAAATGAAGAAGACAAACCGAGAAACAACCGCAAAAAAACATCTCCCTGTAGACGGTTCCACGGGGAGACAAATGAGCCTTTGTTACTTGTGCGAAGACCCGTCCCTATACAAGAGGTCGCAATTAGCTCATTACTGGACCTGGGGTCTCCGCCCCGCCCGTTTCGCCGACACGAAGTCTTATCTCTGCCGGCGCATCTGGCGCTCTTACATCTTTTGTTTCCGTCATCCCTTTCTGCCGCCCAACTCCTCCGTCTCTTCTCCACACACCCAGACCAATCGCTAGCCTCTCCCCCGTGTCGAGGGCCTGTCGCAATGTCCCCCCTGGAGTCTTGTAGATGTCTCCGCGGGAAGTCGTTTAACACCAATTAGTGGCTGATAACGCACGCTCCTTACTCTTATCACTTGACGAAACATAGAACGTGACGCCGGCCCACTCCAAGTGACAGGAGAACATCTATTAAACATGTCGTTTGACAAGGAAAACTCTTCTAAACGAGATCGTTACAATCGACCACGATGCCAAGGCAATTTCTGGGCAGATGGGGACACGAGGGCTGGAAAAAAATCTAAACAGTTATGCCCGAACCCCTTTGGTTACTCGCGAAAACACTTTGGTTTTCACAGCAAAATATTAATTTAAAAAGTTACCTACCCACAAAGAAAATTTTTGTTCACATGTTAGAATTAATGGCGAGAAAATCTGTATTATTGTTAATATGATTTATTTGAAATCCTTATGTTGAATATCGTTGTGGCATTTTCAACACAAACTTTATGTTGAAAAAATTATTATCTTTTCCACAAAGAAAATAATATTATTAAAAAAAAAACTTTTTAAAGACAAAATGTACTAACACAGAACAAAAGTTTTAGCTAAGTACTCTTGCGGCAAAGTTTTTTTGCAGTAGGTCATATTGAAATAAAATTTTGTTGTGTCAACGAAGGTGTTTTTACGGTGTAGCGGGAGGGGCCGAGTTAAATTACCAGCCCCGACCAGCTTGATTTAGTATTTACATTCTCTAACAATGGCCATATCCTATTCCTCTCCAAGACCTTGTTATTTTTGTGAAGTTGTGTGTGACCGTCTCTAACGACACCACAGTCGACAAGACTTAAGACATTTCATTTATTCGTAAGATAACATATGAAGTTAAACCCCAAGGGCTGTAAAATAAGTATCACTTAATACGTAATTACTTGCACAGCCTTTAAAACAGTCAATGCGTGACTATATTTAACAATACGTGGATCATAAAAACCTCCAATAATACCATACCTGTTAAGAGTAGATGAACTGTGGAAACTCGTCACATCAGGGACTGCAAGAACATCGTAGGACAGAAATCAGTAGAAGGCGTACATCACACAAATTACCAATGCTTTACTGTTTAATGTTAGCATTTTCTGTTCACAATTCGTCCTTTTTACATGCTACAGTAACATTTTATCACATAGATAATTTAATATTTGCTTTTGTAAATGTTATGATATTTGCAATGTGAAAAAATACACATAAATATTATTATGAATAAAGTTTTAATCTACTAAATTTTATACGCTATACGAAAGTTGATAAGTAAAAAAACCTTACTATATTCCAGAGCAACTTAATAACTTATATAACACTTTGTTACTGCAAAACTTCATTGGAACAAATAGTTTGGATTCAAAGGAAATGATTAAAGCAACTTAATAACTTATATAACACTTTGTTAACTGCAAAACTTCATTGGAACAAATAGTTTGGATTCAAGGGAAATGATCAAACGAAATGAATGATGATGTTCATAAACAGCTTGCCTTATAAGCAAGTAAATAAATTAGAATAGGATTTATGTGTACATTTTTTTTTTTCGTATTGCTTTATTGGCCTTTTGGTTTTTCCCAGTGAAAAGTGAAGATACTTATTCTCCACGGGAACTTTCTCAAACCTTTAACAGAATGTAAATGTTTTAAATAAGATTAGTGTTAAGTAAGTGAATCATTTTCACCTGCAATTAGTTAGCAATAGTCTAAGTCATCAGTATTTGTACAGAAATTGATTAGTATAGAGTACTAAAAGCTATTCCTTTGAAACCAATAGAAACCCTAATAACGGTTAAATACATACTTTAAAAGCGTGCATTAAAATTCCTAGGAATATCAACAACAAAAATTTAATATATAACTTAGCCTATATGTATATATTATATGTACTAGAGCGTAGTTCTGTAAATTAATAGTGAATTTCAAAGTTCTTAGAATGTTTACAGGGCAGTCTACATTTCAAGGAATTTTAACTTCACTAAAATAAGGCCTTCGTTATACATAAGGTTATGGGAAATAGTAAACAGGATAGCTGTAAAAAATGGCAGAATTCTAATCCGATCAGTACATTTTTTTAGTAATTATAAAATAATATTACTGTAAAAATAGTTATTTTCTAAACACGAGCTATTATTTATTGTGTGTGTGTAAATGGTTATATTTTATAATATCTCACTGGTGTAATTGTTGGTTTGGTTCCATTTGAAATTAAGTGAAGACATTACACATTTGAAAAAGAAAACTAAATTTAGCCCAGTACTCACCTTCCAAAATCTCAAGATGTTACCCTACCTGTTTTGGATTTTGAACAGCTGGAAAAACTGTTTAGCAGGCACATAGACCTGTTTATCTAAATGGTAAGTTAAATATATAAAACTCCTAACTTATAAATAATTTTTCTAGAGTCAATAAAATTATTTATGAAACTATACTTGACTATATCAAGAGGAGGTAATTTTGTTCACAGTATTTGTAAAATTTCAGCAGCATGATGCGAAACAAATGTGAGTATGTTTAATTGTTTCAATATGTTCGTGATATATTTGAATTAAAGAACAACTTTACACTGCCCATGCTAGGAACACTCAATGGACACCACAAGAAATGTACAGACACTTCATGTCTACCGTTTAAGGAGGTACTGTTTAGACAACGTGCAATAACATTCATGTTCCGCATTACATAGGCTATGTATGCTTCTCATGTGTTCGAAGTCGTAACTTAACGGTATATTTGACTGAAGTTCCTATAATTTATTCTAGGTAGCTCCGAATGGGGAAAGTTTATTGGCAGTCATTCAACGTTCAGTGATAGCAGCTGAACTAGGTACCATATTATAATAAAACCATTTTCCATTTTATGTGGTACTGAATGGAATAAAAAATCACAGTAGTAAAATACGGCAAAACATCTATTATCCTGCCCTTTCGGGAGATCGCTTTCACGATTTCAATCAGGTTTTCGAGAGGGGCTCAAAAATTATACACCCTTTGTCGGAATATGTCTGGTGGTCACAAGAGAAGAAAAATATTCACCCGACCTTTTTTTTTTTTTTTTTTTTTGTGAGACCGATGGAAAAAAATCTCAAAAACAGAAAACGAAACGAAGTGGACAAAGGTGAAGTTGCCACACAATTTGGAAATGTCATTTTTTCCCTTTCAAACGTCGTGAAGGGAAAGAAGGCGTGTTTTTGGCTGTGTTTCCTTCAGCTTGAGATTATGCTACAAAAAATAGGTAGGGTTTTTTTTATTTAGGACAGGGATGAAGTGACTCCCTGCGGGGGTTGAGTTGAATTCCATTCCTCCCCTCTTCACAGTCACCGAAACCACCCTCCCGTCTCACCCTCGTTTCTTTGTCGCGGACACATCTACGTATGTTCGCCAGGTCGGTATCTGGCAGACACCATCTTATCATCACTAGGAGAGAACACCGAGTTAACAGGACCCCCGCGTCTACGCTGCGAATTTGCGGCGCCACAGAAGTCACTGCATCCCCACATATCTCATTATACTGTTCCTCTTAAATGTTCCGTCTCAACAGCGAAATCAGAAAAAATTATTATTTTCAGAGATGGTGGTGAGGTATCAGCGCACTCCTTCAAGCATTGATTTTTATATGGGCGAAGAAACAGTTATTAATCCCACCCGCACTGAAAAAAATAATTTTCAGGAAGTCTTCCCTGCAAAGTTATTTTGTAACAACCATAAAATATTTTTCTGATGGCCAGAAAATACATTTTTCACGGTGAATACCCATAAAATATTTTGTAGCTGCCACAAAATATTTATTTCCCGTGCTCTTCAACTCCTTAAATTGTATTTTTTAAATACACGTAAAAATTATGTTTTGTTGCCAATGTTAGCTAATATTTCAAATGTATTTTATATATAGTGTGTATTTGTGCACTGCTTACCTGATAACATTGGCGTGGGCAAGAATAGGGCCTTAAGTGTTTAATTATATTCGACGGTGACCAGACATTTCAATGGTACCTTTTACGGACGAAAACCCTTTCAAGCATTGATGAAAGGAGAATATTCTAAAAAGTACAGGTTTAATGACACAGAAACATAAAATTATTGGTTTTAAGAGCATATTGGAAGAGCTTAATGAAGTGGCCACATTAGTGTGTGGCAAATAATATGATTATGACCTGTCGAAGAAAGGGGATAGCTGTAGACAGGAAGTGTAATATTCCAAGCACGTGAGATATATGCACGGATGATACGCGTATCAAAGCAGCGAGTGTCTGACCGCCGTAAAGATTCCCCATCCTTCCGCCAGGCCAAGATTTTTAAGGGCTTGGGCCCAGTTTTCTATATTTTTGACGATAATTATTTTTCATAACATAAACGGGAGGTGATATCGTAAAACCGCCCTGTAACTTGGTTATTACTGGTTTTAACCAAGTACTCTGATTTTGCGGGGATAAAATATGGCCTGATGGCAGCTAATGAGTTGATTAACGGAATTGTCTATTAATTGATAAATTAACTGAATTATTTATTCTACTTATCTAAAATTTAATTATATATTAAACCAATTTGCAACAAAGTTACATAGCAATTATATGTTTTTGGTTATCGTGTAGGTTTAATAAATTATTCTCTCGTAGCCGGAAAAAAAATTACACTTTGGCAACGAGAGCGCGTGTTGTACCCGCGCATTCAGGTCTCCAACGCATGCTCTGCTCCGTAACATCGCCGTCTTCCAGTAGGCCTACTCCCGCGCCGAACTGTAAGATGCCTGCCGTCTTCTGTCAACTGCTGCGGCCTGCCGACTGCATGCCTAACGCCTGTGTGCGGTGCATTTTCCTCCACTTTCACATATCCCGACAGGATCCATTCAGACATACCTTTATAGGCATGCGTAAAATGTCTATTCTGAATTGTTTACTACTTGGGTACCAGCCCGATCGATTACGATGAAGTTTTTTTTCCCTGATATAAGTTCATTAAAATATTTTCGTTCGAAAGCGATATTGAAAGGTGACTGAGTCGAACAGTATAAAATTAAAGCTGCTCGCGCTAGAGTTCTGAGGGCGGCAGCCTCCTTTAACGCTAAACTGCATTATATATTTAACATATTAAATCAACATTTTCCTTAAAAATCAGCTTTTGCACGTGAACGTTTCCGTAATAATTTATTGTTTCCTAAGAGACGCACGAACAGACATCATCAGGTAAGCAATGAATCAATTGTGTTCTTTCTATCAACAGGTAACTAACAGTAACAGTTTACCTGTTGTTAGGCATTCAACACTCGTTCTTATTCTGCGATTTTTTATTTTATTTAGCCAGTTTGTTTTGCTTCATAGTACTCACACAAGAAATAAAAAAACAGTTGACCAACTTCCTACTATTTAAAGTACACATTCTATTGCATATTTGATTTGTTCAGTTACAACTCTTCGTCCTCTGTGTTTGGTGGGTACCACGAAACGACGTTATTTTGGGGAGCTCTGAAATCGTCATGAGTGCAATTTATTTTATATTCGATCTTCATTTTACAATATTTTTCGACTTACCACGAGGATATTTTTGACACGTAGGTATTAGATTCAGGTGAAATACATGACAGTACAACTTAAGTATTGATCGGAACCTTAGATTGATTAATGACCTTGTTGTTCCCAGTCATATGCGGTTCACCTAGTGAAGAGTTTAGCCTACATTTATCACAGTCGTGTCGCCCCACGAACATCGTACCGCGTGATATTCTGACTGAAGGGAATCAATCTCCCGAAAGCATCCTAGAGAAGTGGGATCAGATAGGAGGGATCGCTCGAGAGAATAAAATACCTGCGCAATCAGCATGCTCGATCACAGCTCGCCAGTGGAGGGAGGGGGAGGGGAAGAACGCAGGAACTGAGGAACTAGCACCCAGAGGAAGGCCATACCACAGGACAACGTGCGTGTGAGCATGCACCACATACCCTTGCACCGCATGGCCTACGAGTTGCAGCGTCTGGTATTTACTTTTACTCTACCTGTGAACAACCCCGGATTGTTCGATTCAGCGTACATCATTTTCTGGCACTTTTAACTGTCCTAAAATAACTTGAAAAGTGTATATTAACTGTCACATGGGACGGATAAGGAAGGGCGAGAGACCTTAAAGAACCATAAGCTGGGTAGCAGCTCGCGCTTGTTCGACGGCGACACCAACGTCAGTAGGTATAGTATACTCCGTTCCGTATTAGCAAATTTTGACAGTTCTTTGAGGACTTTATGTTACTAGGGACATGAAAAATGCGCGTTTTCATTTTGCGCACAAGCTAGAATTCCAACAACTTTAAGTTCGTGTCACTTTCACTATTGGCCTTAGATTCATTTGACATTTCCTTGAAGACGCTGAGCCAATAATAACAATGTAAATAAATGCAGGCGCTTGTCACTGTGTCAGGTAGCAACCAACGTGCATATTCTGTCTATTTCAGTAAGCATATATTCATGGAAACTAGCCTACAGGCCAGTGAACTCGCGAATTTTTACCGTCTCTAACTATTACCATTATGTAATGCCAGCCAGAACGCAAGGCAGATTTTGCTGTGTATACGCTGTAAAAATTATTCATAAACTTACCATAATGATGTTTAGGAGTGTTAAGAACATAGTCTAGGTATGGTAAAATTATTTGACGTACAGCAGTGGTAGCGTTGCTATTCAATTCTATGAAATATCTCTTTCTATATACAGGGCCTATATATATATATATATATATATATATATATATATATATATATATATATATATATATATATATATATAAACACACACACTTGTACACATGTATAGCAACAATGCTCAAAATTTGCTACCTATACAAGCTGAAGTATTGTGAATGTTTCATACTGTGCATGGGTTAATTGCTTCAGCTACCATTTAGGAAGAATTTTTCCAATGTATTTTTAAAATCGATACCACGTGTTTACTTTACAACCGAAATTGTCGACTGAAATTTAATCAAATACGTACACCACTTAAAATTATTAATTAAATCATTTTTTTATTTACCACGTTATTTAAACATACGAAATTTATAAAATAATTAATCCTTGCCCCATACAGATTACTAACACCATACAGAGTGTTCTGAAAATTCGTGATTGTGAATTTTTATTACCTGCTTATGATTTTAAACAAAAAAACATGGGGCGCATGCAATAGTTCTCTTAAGTCACGAACAATTTTATTACATTAAAGTATGTGAGCTTTCTCGACGACAGCTACTCTTTACATTCCTTACTATTATCTCATGCATATGCCCCACATTATTCGTATTACATCTTACAAGTATTTTCATAGCTATTAAAAATTGACAGTTACACATTTTCAGGACAGTCTACGCCGGTGTTACGAATCTATTTGGGATATTAATTTGCATGGGGCTAGGAGAAATTATTTTATGATTTCCAGCCAACCCATTTTAAAAACGTGTAAATTTTTCTATTTAATTATTTTATGATTTTCATTATTGTGTGGTTGAATAATTGCAATCGATTTCAAACAATCAAAATTTGTAGCAAACAGACAAACAAGCAGGCAGACAAGTATTGTCATCCAGTCCTGAGCCATGTTATAAGTTCAAGTATGAAGCTCATAGGGAAGATAGTTTAACACAGTGTATAAAAAAAATCAAATAATTATTTTACAATGGGGGCTCCCACCCATTTTCTTCTTACGTTGCACTGTCTTACAGTTCTGAGGTACCTATATTTAAAATTTCTCATCGGGAAGTGAAATTAAAATCCTTTGCAAAATGAGTACGGAACAGACAAATCTACAGCCAAAAAAAGCGAGAGTAAAAAAAAAGCCCTATGAATTGTCAAAATATACTGATGTTACAGGAATCAGAGTATACCTGGCGCCTCGACCGCAGTGCCATGTCGGAACCAGGCTTCTTGCTGGGTGTGAGGACTGGAGCAAGGGAGTGATAAGAATGCCACTGGCACGTTCAAAAGTTATCTACTGCATTTTCGTTTGTATCCAGTCATTTAATTACATCCTTAAAATAACGTCAGAAAAATATGCTTCTGATGATGTTGGAGAGCTTCTAAATAGCGGGGCGGTGTTCTGTTACAACACGGAATATATATTTTGTTGGCAGCTCAAAATATTTTGTAGGTATTCACCCTGCAAAATTTATTTTGAGGTAATCACAAAATATTCAGTTTTCACTGCTGAAATTTATAGTGACCACCACTAAACTATTATGTAGTCACTACAATATAAATTATGCAGGGAAGACATACAAAATGTTTCTTTCAGTGAAAGTACCTCCTTTACCGTGTGAAGGTGTTTCCTTGTTAGGCGAACATTTTCGTAATCATTCTTCCAACACACTACTCTAGTTAGATGACAGCCAGAACTCGCTTAACTTAGCTTGAACTGGCTCATTCCTCCTTTTAGAACAAAACACCACATTACATGGAAATATGTGCAACATTAACTACTTTTGTGTCATAACGTTAGGAAAGACGTAATTTATATCTTCTAAAAATCCAAAACTGAATTCCTAGAGAACAAGTCCACCATTTTGGAAAATGGTGGCAAAAACAAGCTATCCCGAACACCTCGTTCAGAGTTTATCATATCGAAAACGGGTTTAAACAAAATTCAATAGATTCCTTACAAAGTTAGCAATTTTTGCGCATACCTAGTTCCAACAGCACAAGCTACTGGTGAAAGACCACCGGTGTGTAATTTAGCCTTAATTTGAGAGTGTATCGGTATACGAACATGTACATAAAACTGACTGAATACGCAGTTCAGAAAGATACATAATAATAGTAAATTAATGGAGCGAGTCGCGCAGCGTTGGTGGTACCTTGGTATATGCACAGGAAACGCCAAGTCCCGCGGTCCCACTGTAAACTTAAACAAATACAATTTGTGTGGTGAACTCTTAATCTATACGACCCGACAATATGACAATGCTGGCCAAAATACAGAGGAAAGTCATTCCCCGTCAGTGCACTGAAGGAAATGTTTTCTAGGAAGTCTTCCCTGCAAAATTACTTTGTAGTAACCACAAAATAATTTTGTGGTGGCCACAAAATTCTAGTGGACATAACAAAATATTAGTGTGGTGACCACAAAATAAATTTTGCTGGGTGGATACCCACAAAATAATCTACCACAACATATATTTTTTTCGTGTGGCTGCACAAAAGCGACGCATCACAACAAAGGCCTTACCAATACGGAATGTTCTTTCTAGGGACATGCATAATTCGTGGTTCTTTCTGCCAGCATACTAGACTCCAAACAGCTGGAGGCTAGCTCGACTTCTCCCATTGGTCGTCAGTGTGGTAGCCTACCGCGGACAATGCTCGTGTCCAATAAATAAACGTTCCGCGTTAGACAGAGTAACGCCCTTCAAAGTGGGCACATACGTAATTGACATCACATGGAAACTCATGGCCAATGCAATCACAGATTGTGATCAAATATGTGCAGAGCCGCGAAGTCTAGTCTGTCATCATCAAACAATAACATAAATTTTGCAGGACCCTTGTTATATGAATAGAGGTATCAGCTGTTCACGATAAAATCAGCACTTCTGTTCAAAAATAATAATCAAAATATGTGTTGTACTTTGACTTCAGACGTAAACTTTTAAGAATGGTGCTATTTATTCACTATATTTGTTATTATCTACACTCTGTTATGACAATTGTTGGAAAGATAAACACTGGTGAAAGGAAAATAATTACTAGACTTTCAAAAGTGTTTAGTTTACTTATACAAATATTTCAAGTGAAATGTGTTGCAGGGTAGTTAAATAAAAACATAAAATTTGTTCTCTTTCACTGAAAATCAGTTTTTATTTTGATTCGCACTTTCTGATAAAATTAAATGTGGTATCTAACTCCTACTCGATATTTTAAAATTATGCACAGCTTTTTTATGGCAAGGCCTCGTGATTAATAAAGTTTGCTGTAAAAGTTAAATTGTAAAAGTGAAAATATCGCGAATATTGCTGGTCGCTACCAATCAGTCACAAGTACAGTTATTAGATTTTCGCCATAGCTGTCTTTTGTATAAGATCCAGACTTTCTATGTGACAACCAAGCCGACAAGTGTAAATGCAATAGCGTTTCGAGCTCTCTTACGGAAATGGCTGTCGCTGAGTGCACTCTAAAAATTGTTTGTAAATTTGCCACACGTGCGTATAGGAGCGCTAAGAAAGTAGGTATGGTAGAATTGTTTCCCAGACATCTATGGTAGAACTCCTAAACTTGTTTATGTATACTAAGTTACATAGACTTATATTGTAACAACTGTAAAAGTTTGCATATTTATAAGGCGGAAGTACGATAATTGTCTCATACTGCGTTTAGGCCAATTACTTCCTGAACAGTTTATAAAGATCTTTACAGTGTTGCCTGACTGCCCAACAAACAGAAAATTCAGGCAAAGTCATCGTCGTATGGGAGTGCTCAAAATTTTGGCAGGGTTTCACATCAAAAGCAGAGCACTTTTAATATTACATTGTAAAAAAGTTATATGTTTTGTTACCACACCAATGTGTAAGAGGGTTAACAAAGGATGCGCGATAATGTTTTCCCATACATCAATGGTAACATTCCTATACATTTCTAGGTAAGCGGTAACTGACTGATGTTATACTGTTTCTCGATATAATGAACCATATTGTCTAGAATAATAATAAAAGTATTAAAAATAAAAATTCTTATTGTAGCCTCAGACGTTTACTTCTCACTTTGGTGTAATCTACACACTTTGATTGTTACTTACGATTATCTATATGTTTATATTAAAACGTTGCAGGGAAACACAAAATATGTTAAAGGAAAAAAAAACTAATATGTTTCAGAAGCGCTCACTTAACGCCAAACCATATATCCCAGACTGGCATTTTTAATCCATACACAGTTTGGGACGTTTACCATATTTCAGCTTGTAAATCGAGCAACTTCTGAAAATTGTTAACATGCCAGTTATATTCATGTACTAAAATATCTTTGCAAACGTATATAAGTGACAGTGTTTTGTAGGCCACGTACAGACTTGCGAGATCGCTCGTGAGCCGCTCGCAACATGTTCCATTAGTTTCAACGAACCTCCAACGATCCACTGGACAGCCGAACCAACAAGGAGCGTACAACAAACGGGTGATAGGCTAAGTCTGCAGATATCATGGAAGGTTCGCGAACACTGTCTAAACACACGAACATGCTGCGAGCGCATCCAGACTAGCGCTGCCTATCCTTTTGTGTTCGTCGAAAAAAAACTACTTCCTTCGGGTCGCCGCGAGCGGTTCGTAGACGCTCGTATACCGCTTGGGACTGCGTACAAACAGGCAAGCATGCTTCTCATGAGTTGTTCGCGAACCGCTCGACTCTCCAGTGTGTGCGCGCCCTTATAGATTTTTAGGATTCAGTAAAATGTACCTACACTAATGTAACTTTTGCTTTATAGTAACAATACTCAACATTTGCACTACTTACAAGCAGAAGTGTGAAAAGTGTTCTGTACTGTGTAAAGGTTAGAAACTTCCGCTACTATTTAGTTAGTTTTTTAACAGACGAAGAAATTAGCACGGGGCTACAGGAAACGGGCTGTGGCTTATAGTTAGGAGGCACGACAAACTAGATTGTTTCCGAAAAAGTTTCAAAAAACTATGTGAAACCGAATCAGGAAGACTGGGTTGGGAATCGAAGCCGAGTCTTCACGATTGCGAGTCGAGTGTTTTACCACGGCACCGCATTGGTCATTTACGAGTCTATAATTTGGTATGTTAATAATGTATAACGTCCCGGAAAATTTACGAGAAACACCACGTTAGATATCGAGGAAACAAGGTTTCTAGTCAAGTACTACAACTTGAATAAATATAGCGAATTTAAAATAAATTTTCCTCTCTTCAAGACATGATTAATCCTTACTTGAAAAGAAAAGTCAGTTTATTAAAATTAAAATAAACATTCATATTAAAATGTTTTTAGTAAATAAATTTATCTTCTTAATTGTACGTAAGTCAGCCAGCTGTTCCTTTTGGATGTCAGTAAGTATCCAGTTTGAATATTGCCTTTTGTACACAATGGTCTTCCACACAGCTGGGGTGACACACCAGCATACTATTACAACCCGAAGATGAAAAAAGGAAAGAAAAACCTTTACATAAAATGCCACTAACTAGACCCCGTGTGACCTTTTAACCTCTTGTTTACCGTCCACCCCTGGTAGAAACTCGTTCTCAGGCATGAAACACCAGGAATTCCCATTCTTGGGCTTCTCTCCTTATTACATAACCACCTTCCACCTCCTCCACCCCCAGGTCGTATCCAGCCAGTGCCCGAACTGCCCCGAAACAAACATCTCCCAGGGACCAGCCACATAACGTCCTTTTTCACGTCTCTCTCAATTACTGACAGCGCTCGTGAAGGAATAAAAATATTGCTGAGGAACAGTACGGTAGAAAGAGCAGTAGGAATCATATGCGCTATACAGAATGTTCCAGAATCAGTTCTCTTCTCACGTCGTCCAAGGTGCTTTCAGCCCTGTTTCAATAAATTTTTGAAATCATATCAGTTGGGTTTTAAAGACAAAACAAAATTATATTTACCTGATATTTAGTTGAAATGTATACAAACAAATAAACTGCGAACATTTTTTATACTTAATTAAAATAACTTCAAACGTAATAATGATTCCGTACATTTGAGAGTATGGCTCGTAACATAATGTCAAACATATTTATGTCAGCAGTTTTGGGAAGTCATTAAGGAAAACTCCAAAAATGAATGAAATGTTTTCATTAATTTACGTGCATAAGTATTTTCTTAGTGATTATATTCTGATAAGCTCTTTGTTACACCAAAATCCTTACAATTTTTTTTCCGGTGCAAGAAATGACAAGGCATATTTTCTGACATAATTCCCAACAGTAATGTTTATGATTGCTGTACTTCAGTTTTTTTTCACATTGACTTCCAAGACCTAGCCATAAATTGACACTGCGGTCGTTTATTTGTATATCAAACCATATTAATGTGAAGACTCATCTATGGCCGCGATCACAGGCCAGTGGCAAGTTCTAGTCAACCACCCACAACTACATTACATGCACTGATAAGCGATATAATTCCTTCTGAGCTCTCTTTTAACATATTTAAGTATTCATATTCGTTCTTAGATGTTATAGGATCCGCGGTGGCTGAGTGGTCAGACAACTCGCCTCCTAACAAGGCGATCCAGGTTCGATTCCCGCCGGGATGTGTCTCCAGATTTTCACATGTGTAAATTGTGCCGGACGATGCCATTGGTATGCGGGTTTTCTTGGGGATCTTCCGTTTTCCCCGCCCTTTCATTCCGACGCTGCTCCATACTCACCTATAGGTGATTCGGAATAAAGTGAGCACTAAAAAAAGCCCTGATTAATTTCTATTTTCTGCAAGTTTATATCTTTCCGCTACATGTAAACATCAACATTGCCACGTGCTTTTATTTACATAGTCTTGTACAATGTTTACATTTACGTTACACTGCTCCGATAAATTTTAGCTACAATAATATGTACTCATTAAATGCACGGGGGCTGAATACATGCTATACTCCACAGTAATCTTAGTTATAAATACCTGCGAGTTAACGTCTTATAACACTGGTTTCTCTGCGTCTACTCTAACGGCGCTATTAATTACCATTACGAATCTCGTAAATCCATGCACAGTACATTCGAACTTTTAAATTAAAACCGTCACTAAAGAACACACGACACACGCAACTCAAGAATTAAAATTCCGTTCAACATTCTTCAATGAACGACGACGTTGAATGTATTTATCAGAAACCTATATTCATTACACAACGA
>PNEQ01119776.1:15778-38980 GCA_003012365.1 Medauroidea extradentata
AAAACCTAACTCTGATGCCATCTGTCGGTGAAATTTTAAACTATCTCTGCGGCGCGAAGCAATAGCGGCGTGTGCCAACGATAATCGACTCGGTTGCGTCGCTTTGTACTTCCGCTAATTAAATAAAATTATACAGTCAGTAGGTATGTCAGTAAGAACTTAAATAAATATTTTAAAGTATATTAAATACAGAGAGGTCATTTGGAATTGATGTTGTTTCACTAATGCTGTATTCAAATAAGAAAATACACGGGACTAAGTACAGTTATTCGCTACCAACCACACAAACAAAAATGTAACTGTTGTTAATGTTGGCTTATATGCAGTAACGGCTAGTGATATTTTTCAAAGGTTAAATCTTTAGTGCTCACTTTATTCCGAATGGCCTATAATGTCATCCCTCACCAGCGCTTAAGACCTCGATGTTAAGAGCTGACCAAAATATCTCACGCATTCTTACGGTGTTAAATACAAAATTTAATAAATGTAATGGAATAGTTTTTTTTGCGAATAAATAAAACTCTGACGCAATACGTTTTCCTTGCTTTATTCGCCTTATGTCAGACAAATTCGTATTTTACTGTCATGGTTTACTTTTTCGTGTGGCAAAACACGTTCGTAACTTTTCCTAATAGAGTTTGAGTAATCATCTAATTTTCAAATACATTTAATAGCAAAACACTGCTCTGTTATCGGCTACTTCATGGTAGAAGAATAACGACTTTCCAACAGTGATGTATATTTATTTTTAAATACGTTTAGTGGTGTTTTGAATGTTATACTCCTTCCGTTATAATTTTCATTCAGAACTTATTTTGTACTTTGATATTATATTTTGCTGTAAATTATGTATTAAATGTACGTTCTCGTCCCTTTCCCACTATTCTTACATAGGGCCGCCAATTAAAGTGCAAACCATTTTATTCATTTTTTTAGTTCCACTTATTGGAATGGACTGTTTCTTCTTGTAAATACTTAATTTGACTTATTTACTTGCCTAAGATAGGTTATTCACTAGGAGTTTGACAACACCTTTGTTGTGACTCATTTCATAAGCAGTTTTCTAGGAGAACAGACTCATATACTCGCGACAACTGTCTTTCAGGACTTCCTCCTTGAAAGAGGTACAAGACAAATTACAAAAACTACAGAGATACACACAAAACGTTTTGTTTATTTTATAACGCATATTTTATCTTCAGTAAGCAATATTTATTGCGCAATGAATGTACACAACAAATCAGCAGTTTCAAATAACGAAGTATGCACTATGATATTCTCACGTAAGAGACCTGTATGCTCTATCTTTGACTGCCATATTTTTAGAACAATATCACTATAATTATGCACACGTGTACTTTTATATTAAATGGTAGATTTATGATCGCCTTTGCTTCATTTTGTATTCAGGAATTTGGCTGAATTTTGTGATAGGGTTAAGCCTACTGATAACTTCAAAGGAACAATCATAACCGATTGTTTCTCTTTGAGTCTCATTTCGCTGTTGGTCTTACCAAATATATGTGAGTGTCTGGTACGTTAGGTGAGATGCCAGGTCAAATTGCGGGAACTACGGGGTTCGTATTTCATGTAAAGCATGTATCTTTACGCAGCTTTAAAAAAATCTTCGCGCAAGTGTTTGGAAATATTCCCTATCCTTGTAAAGGGAACATTGTTTCACTCAATTTTGGTGCTAACTTGCCAATTTCTGTAGCAGAATTCTCCTTCTTAACGAAGACATAAATATTTCTGAAAAAGAAACATGCGTAGAGAAATTAATTGCACACGTTTATGCACGTCCTAGACATCTTTGTTAGACGTACTTATTTCTTGGTAAATGAAACATATTTTATGGTCTTGCACGATGTGTTATTAACACATTATGTTCGGCGAGTGTACGACATTTTGCATGCCTGTTTTCGATGAATGTACCAGATTTTCGGTTGGTAATTTCGTCAAAGAAGACTGACTCTCAGTCAACAGCCACGGATACACGAACATCATAGGCGGGCTGTATGCTAGCATATAAAATAAAATAACACGCGGAATATAGATAACGAATAAACTGCTAAATACTACATTTATTGTAATAATTCCGTAAATATTGAGACGAGCGTCCCATCTAACTCGACGTACAGAATACTACCAGCTTTACCGTCTGCTATATTCTCTACTTTTGAGAACTGTTAAGTCCGTGTCCTACTATTGCACCGCTTGAGGGGGAATTTGTGTAAATGGATTTCCTACCTTGTTGTTGCATGCATGGCTGAGACACGACGAAGTTTCCTGGCGAGGAACGATGGCGATACCAGCTGGGCGGCCCCGTTTTCCTTCGACTTGGCTTCAAGACCTCGTGCAGCGAAATGACATGGGGGCGCGTTTGCTGCTCTTCTCTACGCCTTCGCCAAATGGTTTGCTGGTGATGACGTCGGTGCGTCAGGCGCTCATTGGCTTGGCGTAGTCAGCTGAACCCCGTGCCGAAGCTTGCCGAAGATTGCCGAAGCCAGGGGCTAGTTTGAATCCCGGCCTGTTTGTGGATTTGGCGAGCTACCTGACGTCAACTGACGGGAGCGACGTTCTCCATGCTGCCAACTGCAGTGATGTTTCTTGGTGTCACAGCATGTCCGTCGTGGCGCTGCGATTTCGACGACCTTCTCCAAGAACCTTCGAGATGTTTCTCATTGGACAACAATCCAGGGGAGGTGGCTAGGGCTGGTATAAATACTGGTGCCAGACGTGGGAAAGGCAGAGATGGCCGGGCTTTGGGAGAGCTGGATTGCTTAAGTTATGTAATTATTTTTGTTTATGACTGTTACTATGCCCGAGGAAGGTTCCATGTTGGTAATGGGAATTAATGATTGCGGTTAAGAGAGAGTTGTCTCAATTTCGCGGGGCCGTAAAATTTTGGTTGCTCGCCCCATCTTAAGTGCCTTGGTTTGTATAACATTCAGGAGAATGTTTGCTGTAGTGTTTCAGATTGAATTATACCCATGTTGTGTGTGTGTTCGCGTTTTGGGCTAGTAACAGTATCTTGTTTTTGTATTGATTAATAGTAAACTTGGAGTCAATATATACTTGAGATAAATGTAACTTCTTGGAGAAGTTAATTTATATTTCCTAACTTGGGGTTTTTCCCAATGGTACTAGGAATATATTTATATAATTGTTTATAAATATTTGTAAACGTTTACTTTTGCCTTGGTGGCAGCTGTGTACCTGATTTTTGTTCTATTCACGTGTAATATTGAAACTTGTAATTCAAATGAGGGCATAATTTATGACAAAAAAAATTGAGAATATCGCCCACTTAAATAATTGGAAAAAACTTAATACTTTAATACTTAATTTATATATGTAGTTGTTTATGCACTCCTATCACTATCGTCACATCTGTGATTATTTGTTTTCTTGATTTTCTTTTAGTATTGTAATCTCTAGATCTCAGGGTTACAATATAACTATTACAAATAAGTCTCTATCAACAATAGTCGCTTATTACGATTGAAGTTTAATTTTTTTGAACAGATAAATTATGTTTCACGTGGAGGTCGTAGATTTCCCAATACATTTGTCGACATTTTTACTAACATTTCATATTGATGTTTTCACAGTGTAGGTAACTTTGTTCTGTTGAGCAAGCCATGTACTGCCTATCATATCTCCGTACGGCATACGACCGTAATACCGGAAACAGAAAAAAAAAATATTGTACATTTTCCTTACGAATTCAATTTCTTTCGTTCTTAAAACTAAGGAAAAATAAACAATTTGAATAATAACGTTAGAGTTATAGGCTATCGTGAACTATGAAACCGAAAATGGGAAGTTTTTAAAACATTTAAAAACCACACTTAATATGACGATCAAAAATTAAGTTGACTCGATTAACAAGACGTTATATTTTGGCGGAAAGCTAACCAAAACGTAGTAGTATAGCTCGGTAGCGACCAATTAGTAGGCCTGTTAACAGTAATAATAGCGCATCAAAATCAAGCTTATATGCATATCAACATTGTTATGATCCTGTTTGTCGATTTGAAGTTGCAATTGCCTACCTAGAATTTCAGTAAACACACCAGTGATGAAAAATTGGGTTGTAAAATATTTGTTTAGATACTTTACGTAAGGTCATGTATGCGAATGATCAGGCTATATGTATCGTTATACGAAATATTTTTTATTGTATAGCTTTGGTTATGATAATCTTTACATATGATTTGTGAGAACGTGCTTCAATTAACGCGTTCGAATGTCATTGTAAAGGTTATAATCTACAGTTTTCATTCGTAAACCTACTATGACACTACCTAATTTTTACGATCTTGAAACGATTCTTGTATATATATATATCAACACAAAATTGTTAAGTAAAACTAGTGAGAATGAATACATAAAATATGTAAATATTTGGTTAATTAATTATTTATAAAAACCTGTAAGATATACTTAGTAGCAATAATAGGCCTAATTTAATCTTAAACAAAATAAACTTTGCTTTTAGGCAAACACAAACAGACAGGCAAAAAGAAATAATACGATTACAAATGTTTATCTCGAATAAACTCATAACGATGATTTTCTGTAAATAACTTGCAGGAAACGTTGCAATATTTTTCGTTCAATGGAAATTGTGTCGTGTTGTATTCTGTAATTTGTTTATTGTCTACTGTTCAGAGTTGTTTTATCCCGTTTTTTTGTCTTATCCCATTTTTTTGCTTGGAATATGGTTTTCTTTATGTCCTTTTTTTTTTTTTTTGTACCTGGGTGTTGTCAGAATCTGACTGAATTCTATCTTTAGAACTCTTGCTGTATAAATAATAGTAAACTGACAAATTTTCTGCGGGATTGTTTGTTTTTCTGTTTTTTGTACTTTGTCTTTTAATACAAGTTTGGTCAACAAAATATGAGCAATGGCGTACGTCCACAATCCAATACATTCTTATTGTAATTTCCCATTGCAACAAACATTTAAAAATCTATTTTTGGGATGAATGTTTAAATTTTCTATAGACCGTATATTGCCAACTCTGCCATTTCAACTGTACCGTACCTGCAATATTCAAATGGTTTAATTTAAAACTTATACTTAAATTATGGAAAGCTACCCTCTTATAAATGGAACCGTCTGTAAGGGACTGTAATGTTAAATACTACGTATTAAGTAGCGTAGCCATACGAAGTTCTAGATTTTTTTACTCCTAACAGTTGCTTTTGCCTCCAGTTCCGTAAATCAATATTTCTGACTGAAGTTGTCTAATTCCTTTTTCGTGTTTCTCAGAGTTAAAAAAAATCCCCTTGCAGTTGGTAAATCTGCAGTGGAAGCGGACCAAACGCAGTTTCCGTTTGTAGGCAGATTCTTTTTCGCAGCAGCTTGTGGGCGCCTCCCGAGTGGAGTGAAGAAGGGGCCTAACATTATACTTCTAAATTAGGTTATAAGGCGAGCGTATAGCCGGCGGAAGATATACGACCAGATCCGAGAATTTTCCACCGGCGTGGACGGCTGCGTGTGTGTGCGCATATAGTTTGTTTTATGGACAAGGGGCGCGAGTTTTTACCTCGGCGGAGATGAGGGAGGAAATTTTTGTCCTTTGTGGGTTTAAGCGTGAGCGGAACGTAAAATATGTTAATTGCCAGCGTCCGTCCGAGAAAAAAGTGGTGAAGATAGTGGGGGAAGGGGAATGTAAGAAGCGTTCAGGGCGGAGAAGGTGAATCGGGTAAGGAGAGGGGGGGGGGGTTCAGAAATACGCGCAGCTCTGCGGGTGTTTTTATGACGTTCGAAGCCAGTAACACCCACACTCCAGCAGCTAACCCCTTCTACAGTAAAAAAAAATGCTTCTTTTGTTAACCTCTCGCGTTTTATTTATTTTTCCTTCCGAAAGGGCGTCCCCTTAGCTGCCATAAATGCGCCTGCCGACAAAACTGGCAATATTTTTGTGAAACGAATATTTTTTTAATCGCCGTTGATAAAGTTTTCTCACTAACCCTGTAATATGAACTAAATAGGTAACCTCCACCTCCAAGTTCACACCCGTCAGACAGCCTGGAACAATTTAATTTTCTAAACCAGACAAATTCATTTCGACTAGTTATATAGTTGCTCCTGTTCCCCTCCTAGAACTGTGAGAACATTTTGTGTAGCTGATCTGAGAGCAGCTACTTTGTGGAGCAATAAAAGAATTCATTCAGAAAACACGTTTACAAACAAAACTAGAAAAAAAGTACGAAGTGATGCAATATAATTATTCGTAATTTCTTTAAAATTAGCTAATTAATTCGGCTGAATTATAGATAATTGGCAATGAAGTATGAAATGAAACTGGGTGCATATAGTCTACTGTTTAAATCTATGTTCTTTAGTTAAGTTAACCTTTCTTTGAAAAATTAAAATAGAAGAAACTATAATATTTCTCAAATGTAACGTTTACCCTTTCCTAAATTTTATTAAACATATTTAACTAAACAATTACGTTAAACGTTATTTTATTTTTATAACATGAAGTTACCTACAGCTACACTGAAATTGTTTACTATTAGTATTGACCATACGATAAACATTGCTAAAGGAACACTGTTCGAACTTAAACTTCGTATGATAAAAGTCTTCTGCAAGTCTGGTAGATTTACTTTACTGAAACTGAGAAAATTATAAGATTTTTCTGTTGAGCTGACGATAGGTACTTTTCGAAGAAACACCCTTGATGTTTGTAAACTTTCCTCCTACTAATTATTCAATAAATTAAGTCGTGTCTTCATAAATATTCAAAACCGTGAGTTAACCGGAAGTAAAAAAATTATGAAATTTGTACTGCAATTTGAGAAAACAGAAATTATTATTACGTAATGAAGTATCCAATCAGGAACCATAGAAAACAGAAATCAGTATTGCCGGAGCCGGGATAGATCCCGGATCCTCCCAAATGAGAGTCTAACATGTTGCCGTCGCGCCACCTCACTAGGATTGAAGTAGGTATAACTAGAATTGTCATTTAGATGACTAGGGGTGCTCTACTACCATCATATTATTGGCCAAAATTTTCACATTGTTGGAAATCATCATTAGAAAAATACACATGATCAACTACAGAAACGTTTAACAAGTCGTCCAGAAGTTGACTAAATCTTCCCCATGTATAAGTGGCCGTAATTCGCTCCTGGAAATTTCAACTTGGCACCTTCCCGCGGCTATTTAGTGAGCTGGTAAGGTCGACCCTTGCTCATTTACCACTTCCCTCTTCGCCCTTATGCGCAGGCTGTTCAATTAGCCAGCAGTTTCTCCTCAGGCTGCTAGCGCGAGCGTGCTGTAAAGTAGCCGCCTAGGTGGCCGTATTGTGCGCGTTCGAGGTCTAGAAGTGCAGGAGATGTAAGGACGACACAGCACATGCACCACGCCTCCACGTGACCTCTAGGGACAAGTCACAGAACTGACATGCAGTCTCCTCGCCTACAATGCGCCTTTTAATACGAGACGTTCTATAGTGACCCTATCATTGTATGGAGTCATATTAAAGGTAAACGTGTGTTGTACATATCGATACCTTTAACAATATTCTTCGTAACGGTTTTCATACCAGAAAAGGACTGCTAAAAGACACATTATCGTCATTAAAGCCCGGAAAAATTCGCGTGTTAACTGACCAGTATGCTAGCCTCCAAGAATGTATGTTTTTTTCAAGCAGACAGCAGCTGCTCATTAGCTGCTCGCTTCCACGGTAAATTGGACATGTGATTATTAAAATTTTTGTTATTGGCTCAGAGACTTCCAGAAGGTGTCAAATATGTCAAGGGCCAATGGGGAACATGTGCAATTTTTTTTAATGTTTTAATTCAATTCCGCAGGTATTTTTAAGCAATAATCACATTTTCCTTTTAATTTCTATGTGTTGATTCAAGTGTAGTCGGCGAAAAACGTAACGTAATTTAAAAAGCACGCCGAAACGCTTGACTTCAGCATGGCGCCCGCTGTGACGTCATCCGACGAAAATTCATTCCGTTTGCTGCCTACCGCCTATAGCAGTCGTGCGCACATCGCGAGAAGTATGACAGAAAGTTAAAGTAATCTCGACTTGGCGCAAAACGAAAGCTATTCAGGTCTTATAGGTAGAGACATGCAAAATTCGCGTTATCATTTGGTAGCAGACTAAACTTCACTTTCCTATACATAACAGAGCATAATCTGCGATTCAATTGGCCACGAACTTTTATGTGTTGTCGTTCACGTGTGTTACGTCTTTACAGAGATTGGCCTCTCTACGTGTAAGCATTCTCCGCGGCAAGTCATGACAATATCGGCCAGCGGTAGACGTCGAACCAGCCTATAGTAACTTGGAGTCTAGTCAGCTGTCAGAAAATAACGCGAATTATGCATGTCTCTACTTATAGGCTATAGTAGATAAGCGTTCTAATACGCCCTTAAAACACTCGGGGAGTTATATGTTCCTGAACGAAAACGTGAAAAATTTCGGAAAGCAGTGGATATAAATTGTTCGGCGAAACAGTGAATCATCAGTCATTTATGTTTTTGTCTTCAATACTTGTACATAATATATTGTAGGTAGGCTCTATACATGACAGTTCCTCAAACTTTCATTATTATTGCAAGTTAAATGTAATCCGAATGACCTAAACACACACTAAGCCCTACTCTAGGTATATTAATATTTTAGTGTGAATCTCATGCCACGATCGCATTTCAAATGATTTTCTCTCAGGTGATGTCTGAGAAACAAGTAGGCTATAAATACGGCTGTGAAATGGTGTAAAGCAATAGCTACACGTAAGTCTTAGTAAATTTGTATTAAACACATATTCTGTATAATATCCACCGTACTACATGCTTGAAGACTTCAACACGAACGTTTTGTGGCTGCAAGTCGTTTTGTAATTCCTAAATTAAAATACCGACACCATAAACAACATGACTGGCCTTGCCTCGACTAGGAAAACGTGACTTCCCGCCAAGCGACTTTCGCCAAGTGACGTCAAGCCAATCACAGAGCGTTCTCATCCCGTTTGAAAATTTCTGAATTTCTCACATTTACGGCGACGTTTTTTTATGTTACATATTGTAAGTCTCGGCATTAAGTACACATGTTATTTAGCAATAACTCTAAGTGCTTATAATGTTTTTAGTTAAATACCAGACACATGCATGTTCTCCATTGCGAAAGTGACACGAATGTGCAGTTGCTGGAATTCTAGCTTGTGTCGGAAAGAAAGCGCGAAATCTTTCAGGGCCCTAAATATCATACACAGAGGACCAGAAATTTGCATACACGTGTGTAAACGTCTTTTAATTCTATTCCTAAGTAGACGTAACTTACGCTTGCTGACCAGTTTTCGAATAATCTTGTAACGACCAAAGCTCTGCACACGGCTCGACTGCGTAGGCAGGTGGCTACCTTAAGCAGTAATCCTACTAGTTTAGGCACTTTAATATACATAAACGTTTGACGCATGCGATGGAGACAACTAAGACGTTGCTGTATAAACATTTACCTACCAGAACTCATTCCGATTGGACCCTCGTTTTAGACATTATACAGCGGGATAAAATTAATTTAATTTTACGTTGAAATGAGAACTTTAAAATAGTCTCACGACATTAAACTTTACTTAAATGAGTTTTCTATTGCGATACTGCTACAAAATAAAAAGATAAAAAAACAAAACAATGTATACCAAAACGTTGCATCGGTAGGCCTAGTACATAACAGTTAAAGATGTTAAGAAGCATACACACTTTTCACGTTCAAAAACCGAATACTTTGGTGATTAATTCAATGTTCAGTGCCAGATAGCTACAAAAGTAACTATTTACTCAAGGATATTTTCTGGACATAAGTTTAAAAAAATTCATTCCAGATATGGCGTGTGTATAGATTTCTTCCGATTTTAGAAGACGAATATTTCCTCAATGTTGAAAACATTAACCAAAAGAATGCATAAATATTTTGGAGAAAGATGGGTCTACTACACAAACTGAGCCTTTGAACATCTTAGTCAAAAACATTTTAGAATTTTTAAGGGAGACATGTTAACTAAAATGTATATATTGTCTTTTAGGAAATAGACAAGGAGTTAGACACTGTGGTTAATTTTAAGTTGGGGGCGCATTGATAAGTCTATCCTGTAGAAACGTCCGGGATATACTAATGAATTATTAACTACTTTAGACGGTTTCAGATGCGGCACCAGAACTTCCATACAATAATAGTTCGTGAGGGCAGAAATTTTATCAGTACATAATATGCTGTAACGAAGTCAAATTTTCAGGCTGAAATGGAAAGAATAATTTTGATAGAAAACAGGCCAATCCGAAATGGCGACTGTATCTCCTCCTTAAGACTTACTGTATTTTTTTTTTTATTGGAGCGGGGGTTATGTAGGGTAGTAGTAACATTTATCGTCAGTCAACACAGCGATACTGGCTATATTTATTCCCTGTGAAGGCGCTCACGATAGTTGCTGGTTACCGAAGTAGAATGGTTAGCTCTATGATATAGGCCGTTCACGATAAAGTTAGCACTGCATAAAGTTTTCTTTCAGCCGTTTTGCAACCATCTTTAATATTTTTAACGTGAAAACTTCCGTGTAACTGAAAACCTGTGTAAACGTTTCAACACTCTCAAAAGTTAACAACAATTGGCCTAATAAAACACATGTTTAATTTATTGCAAGTTTCGCTGAGTGCTCAATTTATAGTGAACACCTTATACGCGTATTTTTGCAATTATATAGGCTAAGTAACAATGACATTATAAGTTTCTCAATTTATAAATGTAATAACCCACAAATTAAAAAAATTTTATATTGATTTTATAATAATTGCATAATACTACAAGACGTTAAGCACAGTATTCGTCTGGCTGTAATTTAATTAGTTTGTTAGTATATTGTATTGTTATAACTGGTAAAATGTAAAAGATGGCAATTTAGACTTAAATTCACCAACTCACTGAAAGTGGAAATAAATAAGAATAAATAAGCGTGGTGGATGTTGAAGCTGGCTGGTTGGTATTCTCGGTGCCCTACATTCCTATCTAAATCATCCTCATTAGTGCTCTCCAGATCTCTCTGATCTTAACTACTATCTACTAGTGTGAATAACAGCATGCGTAAATTAAGATTCTTAGAAGATTTTTCCAGAACTTTATTTTCCAGGTATAGGTGTGAGTTTAGTGAAGGTGTCATCAATGCAAATGAAATTTACAGTCACTTTTGTATGCATGGTGTCTACAGTGATGTGGCAACAATGTCAAAGATGTTTCTCCGTGCTGTCGCTTGTAAAGTACAAGAAAGTGATATTTGGGAAATCAAGAAACGTGGTGTGATTCTGGACATTTATTTTTCACCGTAGATATACCAATAATTTATTTTCATAGCCAAAACCACCGTTATTATTCAAATACACTTTTCATAGGTTTTATAGCCTGGATGTATTCTTCAAAGAATTGTTGCTGCTTGTATTTTTCTTCTGCATGACAACCGGTCGATTTCCAGGAAGTGGTTTGTGCACACGTTAACACACGTTTTCCTTGATAAGGAAACGTCAGAAACTGTAAGCGTTGTATGTTCTACCGCCTGTTTCCTAGTATTCTACTGGTTCAGCAGAGCAGGTGATAGATAGTCCTAAATGTCAATTGTGTATTGCTCATTGGTGTAATCGGTCTTCACCTATTTAAGATCGCTGGACACGTTTTCTCCCCGACTAACCTTTTGACTGTAGTGACGATTTCTGCTGCAGTGCATTGCTTAGACATAATATTCTCCTCGCTGTGTGAACTACGAAAATGTGTTTATTTGTCGTTTCAATATCTGCTTGTTGTCCTCCTTGCCAGACAAACTTCGGTGGGCGATAACTACTCTCCACATGCTACCCACACAAACTACGCAACTGCACCTTCTTTGACAAGTGTGTAAAGCTATTATTTTATGAGGTAGACAATTACAAAAAAATATAAAGTTGTATGGCATGCATAAAGCCATGAAAAATTCGCGTTTTCATTTGGGTACAACTTAGAATTCATAGTACTGTAAGTTAGTGTCACACTCGCAATTGGTAGGGACCCTGTTTTTTCGCGAAAAGAATTTTGCCCCACTTTGTTTCAGTGCCTTACGTGCACACCTGCAATTCTGCTTCATGGTTATTGGCAGCGTATATGTGTGAAGAGCCGTATCTCGTTTGACTGAGCCAATTACAAAAACTTTCTTGCAACACCACACGTATGTGATTTGCCGGTAGAATCTCAAGGCTCGTGACAGTTAAATATCCAATTGCTGACCACGAAGCAGAACTGCAGATGTGCACGTAAGGCACGGAAACAAAGTGAGGCAAAATTCTTTTTGCGAAAAACTAGGGTCTCTAGCAATTGGTAGAGACATGAACTTTTCGCGAAAAGAATTTTGCCCCACTTTGTTCCAGTGCCTTATGTGCACGTCTGCAGTTCTGCTTCATAGATATTGGCAGCGTGCCTTTGAACTGTGACGTTTCTCATTTGACTGTACCAATCACAATAAGTTTACTGTAACACCACACGTCTGTGATTTGCGTGTAAAACCCCACGACACACGAATGTCAAAACATCCAATCTCTGACCGTGAAGCAAGTCTGCAGACGTGCACACAAGTCACTGACACAAAGTGAGGCAAATTTCTTTTCGCGAAAAGTTCATGTCTCTAGCAATTGGTAATAAACTAATTTGACACCTTCTGGGAGGCTTTGAGCCCTTAAAAATTAGCAGCTGAATGCAGGTCCAGTCACGTGGTATCAGCGTGTTAGCGAGCAGCCAATGATCAGATACTGTCTGCATGATTACACATATATGTACTTGAAGGTTAGCCTACAGGCCAGTGAACCTGCGAATTTTTGTGGTCTCTGTAGCCAATCAAAATGGAATAACGATGGAATCGCATAGGCGCGACAGAAGCTACATAATCGCCGCGACACTGAAAACAACATACGTCCGCCAATCAGCACCACGGATTCTTTGACGTCTGATCGACGAAAATTGCGGACGTCACAAGAATTCCTAACATAAATTATACCGATTTTATTCGAGTAGCCCAAATGTTGTTGAAGTTGGTGAGTTGATACCTACTAAATTGCGTTTATTTCTTTTAAGAGAGTTCTTTGTTAGTAATCACAAGTAAATCATAACCTATTTATGCAAACGTGTAATTGCGCTCTTATTTCCATACTTTCGAATGGCAGTGGGTATTAAAAATATGTAAAATATGTTATGAATGAACGAAAAAAAAAAAAAAAAAACACAGAAATACTGTAAACATTTGTGGCTGTCGTACTAGAGGTTAGTATGTAGTGACAATGAACTATTTACGTAAAATATATATATATATATTTTTTTCGTATTTGTCGCACGACAGCCAAACCGGTGTTCACTATAACGAGACTTTTTGTGTCGCATCTCGCCGTTGTGTCGCATCTGAGGTGCCTATGTGAGTTCACCACAACACATAAATTCAGTGCTCCATACTTGACCATGCTGGCGGAAAGGCACATTCGACACACCACGCTAGCTGGAAATAACTTCCTTGGAAAGAGCGAGGTGATGCAAACGGTTAACACGTTGGACTGTCATCCTTGTTCGAATCCCGGCTCTGGACATCCTTATTTCCATTTTCCGTAGTTTCCTAGTTTCGGTATGGTTCATTTACGTAGGCCGTGGCCGGGTCCTTCCTTAGTTGTCGTCAATATGTAAAATGTTGTGTAACCGTCGGTAGCTGCCTCGCAACCGACGAAACGTAAAGTTCATATATATATATATATATATATATATATATATATATATATATATATACATACATACAGGATGTCTATAAACAAACGCAAATCCTGTGCTAAATTGGAGACGAAAATATTAGTGGCAAAATGTTGTACGACGACATTTTATGTGCGCAATGTGGCAACACTGCACGGAGATAGTCCCCTCTTCCGCCACACGACCAAGTGTTATTTCATGTATGTTAAGTCGAGTAAACATAGAATCGTGTTTGGACTGGTCGGCATTTTAACCTGGACCAATAATACGCAGGTATGAACAGTAGTAGTAAGATAAGTAAGTATCTGTGGAGCGCATGAGGGAAGTATGTAGCTACAGTACAGTGCTATGTTGCCACGCTGTGCTAATAAAATATCGTCGTACAACCTTTTTGCCACTAACATTTTCGTCTCCAATTTAGCCCAGGATTCGCGTGGTGTGTTTATTAGGTGTTTGTTTCTGGACATCCTGTATATATAAATTGTCTTATTTCATGCACTTCTTGCCGTGATACGTCAAGGTAAATGGAGATTTCGCTTAGGCATCATCTTTGATTTACAAGATTGTTAAACAGTACGTTTCGAGGAACCCAACGGAAAAATAAGAAATTTAGGTAAGCTTTAGAAAACTGTGATTTATTCTACATTTAAGGGAAATTCACCTGATAAGCTTAAGGGAATTTAGTAATAAGCACTTTACTTTTTTTTAGTAAAGTATAAATTACGCAACATGCCATGTGTCCCTAAAGTGTGCTAAACGTTTTATTAAACGATGTGAGGAAAACTAGTTGAGCATGGCACACGTGATTTTAGGCACGTTGAAGCATAACTCAGAACTTATTAACTGACGTTAGAAGACCTCAATGTGGGCTTCCCTGGTAGCACGGAGCACGTCCAAGCTACATTCTATATCTTGCCAAGTTCTGTGGAGCATGTCTGCTGGGATAACCGAGATTCCATCACTGATACGGGTTTACAAATTAGCAAGTCCATCAACCGAAGTTTGGTACACATTGCCTCACAACAAGATATTCAGTGGGGGTATGTCAGGAGAACATGGAGGCCAAAGAATTGGGCAGTCTCTTCCAATCTAACTCGCTGGAAATGTACTGTCTAGGTAAGCGTGTGCATGTTGACCACAATTAGACTGGGTTAAAAGTATAGTCGTTTTGTGATACTGAGTACAGATGTTCGTGTTGACGGCCTGCTCTTGAAAAGAAAAGGGTTGTACCAAGGCATTTACTGCATCACACCACATATTAACATTGGGACTATCCCATTCAAGGTTCCAAATGACTAGAGACGTGAAAAATTCGCGATTTCTTTTAGGCGCAAGCTAGAGCTCCAGCAACTATAGGTCTGTATATCACGTTCACAACTGGCCGTTGACTTACTCGACACTTCCTTGAAGTATACGAGCCCATAATAAAACTGTGACTGAATACAAGCCCATTTGACTGTCAGTGTGCAGCTAATAAACAGCTTCTGTCTGCACGTTTCCACAACTTGGAAGTCAGCCTACAGATCAGTGAACCTGCGAATTTTTCCGGCCTCTAGTAATCACATAATGATTCTCTGAGTCGGAAATCCGCACGCTATGCCTGTATACTTGACCCGACACATTAAATGTTGCCTCGTCTGTAAAAGTGACTGTTTCCAAGAACACATTGTCAATGTCAACGCGAGCCAGCATTTGTTCTGCACATCGTTATGCATAAAGTAGTCTTGCTTATAACTGCTGCATGTACTGAACTTTGTATACACATAACCTCAACCTGTTACGCAACGCACTTTGTATGGAAGCACGTGGAATAGCGAACTCTGACGGATGTCTGGTTGAATATTGTAGGTGCTAACGTTTTTTCTGATTCTTCCTGCACGTTCATCATTAACACCGGGTCGACCACTTTTTTTACTGTCATGAACATTACCGGTCTCTACGAAAAGCCGATGTTAATCTCTTAATTCATAGTCACTTGGTGGCTTCTTATTAAACAGTGAGCGGAAAGTTCATAGTATCTAAGTAACTGTGGTCTCGAAAATCCAAGCCACATAGCGTGCACACTCCTGCACAGTCGCCATTTCAAAACAAATTTGATTTTGTAAAGGCACATAAAATGGCCACATTGACACGTTCTTTGGCTACTCAAGCCACAGTCGCCATTTGGAAAACATCATATTATAATAATTTAATGTGTCGCATTCGCTATTTAAAAAAAAAAACCTAATGAGCAGAATTAAAATTGCCTCTTATGCCACATGCTGGTGACAGAAAAAAATTACTTTCAGAATTTTGCTTCAACGTGCCGAAAACCGCTTTTGTCTAGATCAGTTAGTTTTCCTGGCATAATTGCTCAAAACACCTAACAGACTTTGGGTACGTAGTACTAGCAGACCAAAATATTGAGATCAAAAAGTTTTACTGGGGTGAAGTTTCTATTAATAACTAACACATTTCAAAGTAATATTCAACATATAAATATATAACTTTACATATTTAAGTGTCCTAAACTATATAGCAGATGCTAGATGCCATGTTTGAGGTGGGAAACAGGCAGGCGATAAGAGCTAGACTGGCTCGTGTGTCAACAACTGCCTCGCCTTTATGAGCGTGGCGCGAAAACGGCGTGCACTGTTTTGGTCGTTGGCATTTTCCTACGGGACTTTAAGCGTGACTCTAATGTTTTATTTACGTAAAGTGCGAAGTAAAGTCCAGCGCGTAGTTCTCTATTTTTATTTTAAGATTCCGGTTGATAATTTTAACGCGCCAGCAGTCTGAAAAAGACGTTTAAGTCATTTCAAGGTGCTCCGAAACCACGTTTCTAATCATGATATGGAAAACAAAAGTAGAAAAGCGTAGTTTTAAATGTGTTTTCTATTCGTATACAGAGATATCTGACATGCGGTTAGTAGTATTTCTAAAAAAAAAAAAAAAAAAAAACTTATTCCTAACACACGTGTCATTTATAGGGCTCTTAATAGAGAATATTCATCGTTTATTTTAATTTTAATGGACACGTGTCGTAAACACTCCCTTTTATACGAACGATTTTACTCGGAATAGATATATAGTATATAGCGTCAGCTATTTAGGTCGACTCGCGATGTGTTCTGTCACACTAATAACTTCTTTGCATAAATTGGAACACATAAATGTTGTGTGAGTCCTATTAACAGTATTTTCAGAGTAATTAAAAAAATTGTATTGAACACAACAAATAAAATGCACACATGTACCACTGATGTTTTCCCAGAACGTGTTGTTTGTATTTGAGCATCAACAGTCGTATAGACGAATCACATCAGTCAGGTGAAGTGCAGAATTTTTTGGTCAGCGCTTAACATCCAGGTCTTCAGCGTTGGTGAGGGGTGACATGAGGTGAGTATGGAGCATTG
Source organism: Medauroidea extradentata (assembly GCA_003012365.1). NCBI lineage: Eukaryota > Metazoa > Arthropoda > Insecta > Phasmatodea > Phasmatidae > Medauroidea > Medauroidea extradentata. The sequence goes on from PNEQ01119776.1 coordinate 32,952, forward strand.
CCGGAATGAATGGGCGGAGGAAGCGGGAGATCCCAGAGAAAGCCCGCCGACCAGCGGCATCGCCCGGCACGACTCCCGCATGCGAAAATCCTGGGATCGACCCAGCCGCGAATCGAACCCAGATCGCCTAGGTAGGAGGCGAGAGGTCTGACCCCTCCACCACCGCGGTCCCTCATACCAGTGGAGAGTCTCTAAATGAGCAGATTGGTTATGCCATCGCGTATGAAATATGCTTCGTCAGTAAACTAGTCGTGGTAGTACAACTGCCGATTTTCGTTTAACCATATAGCCACCTGAATATAACAATTTTTTGGTCCAAATAATGTAAGGAATAAGCTCTGTGTGAGACGGTAAATTCTCGTGTTTTAATCAGCCAGTATTTGGCAACACGTTCACGTTCAGACATTTGTGAAACACTGCTACGAAGCTACCTCTTTCCCGCTAGTATTTTTATGAGTCATGGAGCGGAAAGTTTTTCCTGTGTTGTCCAGCAGTTTTGCACAGAAAAATGGAAACGCATAGTTCTGTTCACTAGACTAGTGAATCCCATGGTTATAAATTTGGAAATTGTTTTTTTTTTACTCTGAAACAGTACGTTTAGTTTGGATGCATTTTTTTTTTTTTTTTTACAGATTTCATTATAACATTTTTAAAAAATCATTGTAATACAATAAATTCTTGGACATGCTGGATTATTTACGAACACCTTCTGTACAATATTATAGTCAAGTTTTGTATATTTAAAACGCTCTAGACTACAACCAATAACTACGAAATTTTACATTTGTTAGCAGAATCAACTAAAAACATATTCGCAACCAGCAGTTTACCAACAACTTTTTTTTTCGAGAGTACGTATAAATTTGTTTAAAATGTGACAAGCAAGCGAAGATAGTTTCATTTCACACCAAACATTGTCTTCATAAACATGTAATTATCATATTCCCATCGGTTGTTGTAACATATTAAACTACTTTGAATATTTGCGACATTTTCTTCGTAGTAGGCTTACACGAATCTTAAATGTTTTCATACTTATCAGTTTCCAAGCAGTACATCACAAAAGATTATAAAATGTTTACAATGTTTTGAAAATATTAGAAACATGGTGTAATGTGTATAATTACATGTAAACTTGATTAGACCATAATTGAAAGGTATTTCTGATTCTGGCAAGTTGCAAATTCTACAAAAAGGAACATGAGAGACAGTAAGGAGAGTACTTTTAGCCTTTATTGGCAGCTTCTCTGCACCACACTAAAAAGAATATTTTACTTAGAAATCTGCCCAACTACAAGAGCCACAAAAGATAATTAAATTTTATTAACATTAGGCCTACTCTTTAAAAAAAAATATGTACCGGTATCAATATTGTCAGGAATGGTTTCGAAATACTGAAATCGGCTTTTTTCAGACTGTACTTCAAAGTGTACTAACTGGAAGTACGAGTAACTCAGATTCAAACGCACACTAAACATCGCAACAGACTTTCCACCTGTTAGATGGATCGGCGTGAATCTTGCACGCTTCAAGGCTTGACTTGTCGTGGGGTTGCGGAATTTGATGCATTTGTCAGCTCTACCAAATATTGTACAAATACAACATAGGAAACTCATAAGAAAAACACGAGACGTGTTATTTGACTACAGTTACCGCCTATATTAGCGCTGTTCTGTTGGCAGTAGCACACTGCTCTATGGGACACTCTAAAAGATAGTTTGTAAATATACTAGACGTGCGTATAGGAGTGCTAAGGAAGTAGGTATGGTAGAATAGTTTCCCAGACATCCATGGTACCACTCCTAAAACTAATTATAAAACAGTCAAATGCATACTAATGTTACCAGACTTGTATTGTAACATTTGTAAAAGTTTGCATATTTACAAGACGGAAGTATGGTAACTGTCCCATACTACGTCTGGGATAATAACTTCCAAAACATTTTAGGAATTTTTTATAGCGTAGTTTTAGTGTTACATATTGTTATTTATAAATTGAAATGTAATAGTGGTTTTAGGATATAGACAAGCTATTTTGGTTATTATTTTGATAAATAAAAATTTAAATATTAATAAACACATTCTCATACTATATTAGCCTGAGATAAATTCATTCCGTAAATGTATAACAAGCATAGAAAACAGAGACATAAGAATGTGAATGTTGCAAGTACGTTCATGCCGTTGGTAACACGTCTCGCGCTTTAACAATGTTAATTAGCTGTAGCTTCCCATATTGGCCTTTTACGATATTTGCCCTAACACACGAAACTTATCAAGGTAGGCAGCGCCCTTAATATTCTACATTTCTACTTATTTAAAAATGTGCGAGTGTCGAAAACCATGCGGACACAATAACATTTCCCTCACTTCTGTCCGAACCATCTGTTAAATCCTAAGTGACAGCAGGTGAACTCTCAGGGATTAAGACATCCGCAAAAGAGGATTGTCCAGTGACAAGAAAGAATTGCTGTGCATACCTAAAGTGTCTGCAGTGGTAGCCAGCTACCTGCCCGCAACAATGGTATTCCAGGAAATGATAACGGACCTAGTTCACTCTGGTCGATGCTAGGGTCGTTGGGAGTAACTGTCTGGCTAGAGACGATGTGTGTCCGAGGCCTAGATGCTCCGGAGCAGGCACTCATAAGTGGGGTACAGAAAACGATTGCTGAAGAGTTCCTCTTCCATCGGACAACTTCTGCAACGAAAAACAAATGAAATATTGAAATGAAGTCATGCATTTAAACTAATGAATTTAATTAACAAATATTTGTATTTAGTATGTTGAAAAGTTAAATGTAATAACGGAAATTATATTATGAACAAGGCAAAATTAAACCCCCTCCCCCCTCCTTCTCAAACTATCATTCACGATTCGTGTTCTGAAGTTGGTAGGCCTATTAACGATAGGGAAACTGTAACCTACTTCGTGTGTCATCGGCGAAAACAAGGATCTTGAGGTTTAACATGGAAGTTGGGTACGAACTACATTTGCTGCAATGGCGCATGTCCAAAATACTGATTTAGTTTGTAACTTACCCTATTGCAAGAATTGTTAAAAAATAACATGGGAGTTAGGACTCTAATATTACTGTATATAATTCCTGCTCCGGAGCAGCAAGGGTGATGCAGACGTACGCGTCAGATACAGAGTAGGCTCTACGCGCGAGGCACTGGACTATCGTACAAATTGTGCGTTGTCAGCTCGCCTCAAAGAAATAGTGCTTGTCTGTCTGGTGACGAAATTTTCCTGCTCACTAATGTTGTTTGTCCAATTTTTCGGTTCTTTTCACCTTGACGAATAAGACATGAGTAATACAACAGACGAAAGCTGCCATTCCGACACACAATTAAAAAATATTGCTCTGTTATCATTTTGCAAACATTTTGGTAACCCGGTTAAACTGAGACCTTAAGGGTGTTAAAGTGCGATAAAATGATAATTTCATATTTTTATGAATTAGTGTTAGTATTGTAGACGATACTTGTTAGTACATTTGACTCTTACGAAACAGTTTTAGCTCTCATAGTTTTCTCATGACGGGGTGTCAAAGTCAAAATTTGCTTCTTACGCTGCCATGCAAATAGTGAAAACCAACTGACTGACTTACTTAAACAAAAATTCACAGTGAACTTGCATTCCATGGGCTATACAATAAAACATTAAAAAAAACCAACGTAATATTTTTAATTTTAAAAAATTCGCGAAAGTACAGACAAAAGTAGCAAATTCAGTAATTTATTAAAATACAAAAACCGTTCGCGTGACTTTTTCAAATGTTTTATTACGTAGCCCATAGTATTTTATTCACGTACGTAAGTCAACAGGTTTTCACTATTTGCATGGTAGCAGAACACGCCAATTCTGATTTTGATGCACCGTTATGAGAAAACTACACCAGCCAAAATTGTTTCGTAGAGGAAACTACACTCACAAGTATCGTCTACAAAACTAACAATATTGCATATAAATATAAAATTATGACTTTATCGTACTTGAACGCCCTTAAGGCCGCCGCCTACCCCATGCGTCAAATGCGTTGCAGTGTGTTCGTAAACAGATTTTTTCTACGAAAATATTCCACGTGTGCCAATTGTGCCAACGTACGAAAAGAAAACAAACTTCAGACAAGGTCGGAACCGCATTGTTAAGACGCCACGCTCATTCAAAACACTGTTTCTAACCCTTCCAACACGGCTAAAAACGGACTTTTCAGACTTCCGTAATTCAAAATGTACTAACAGGATGTATGTGAAACTCATGTTGCAACCTGCACTGAACTTAGTTGCAGACTTTCCACTAGGCCTAATAAAATTATATGGTCGCCGCTTAATGTCCCATAGTAAAAACCGTTCGGCGGGAAGCTTGCACGCTAGTTCAGCGTTTGGCTCGTTGAGGCGACACGGCATTTGATGCGCGCTTCAAGGTCGACCTTACAGCTTCGTTGCTTTAGAGCCTCTCACTCGCGGGTAGGCGGTGCCCTTAAGGTGGCCGTCTGTTCATGTCGCCGAGCAAAGTGCAGAGCTTCGGCTGTTGACAGATTGTTGGAAAACTGCTCGTTGAGCATGAGTCCGCTTAGGAACAGCATTAAAAAAATTTTACATGTCTGTATACACATTTTAAGTCCACCACTACCCATTAAGGGTTCGTTCCTTAGTTTTATTTTTCAAACTGGTGCCAATAACTAAAATATTGTTTAACTAAACGCTTTAAAAATTTTGAGACAATTTTCAGTCACACGGTGCACAATACTGTGGGAGCGCTTTTAAAAATAATGTACCATTAGTCAGCAAAATAATATTTTGCTTCATTTTGGCTTTTTTTACTACAAAAAACGTGGTAGGCCTACTTTAGGCGACGAAATCTAATAAAACCGTTTTGTACATTGCTACAAATAATTCAGCTACAAATTATAACATATTAGTGTCAAAACTGTGGAGCAAAAATTTTTTTTATTATTAAGTAGCAATAAAAAATATTTTCGAAATCACAGCAAAACTAAGAAACAAGCCCTTAAAACACATTTTCTAGCGGCCGAAAATAGCATAAATGGGTGTTTTGTGGTAGTTTTTAGGTAGGTAAATCTTGCCACAGAATCTTTCAAAAGGTATAACGCATAAGCTGTACAATGCAATTGTATAGTTAATAATACGCCATAAAATAATACGGTCGACACAGGCGCGTTGCATTTGTCAAGCAGTAGCTCGTAACATGTAATTTCAATGCGAATTTTTTACATTTCACTATGTTCATTGGTTTTTGCCGTTTATAAGAACGAAAAACATTAAAATTTAGACTTTTAAGTGCCATGATGGGAAAACTGGATTTTTGTGCATATAAATAGGTATTTACTCTCAAGTAACGTATACAAAATAGCCTAATACTATTTCAGACAAATAAATTTTTTCCCTACCTGAACGCCCTTAAAATGGCCGTCTAGCCATGGCTCGGCGTATTTTGTGCATCTGAGGACTTAAGTGCACAAGAGTAGATAGGTTATGTTCCTTCTGGCCCAGGCTGCAGGCTGAGGAGCTGAGGAGCCGCGGCCACCATCTTGTTTCCGGCCGCCATCTTGTTTCCGGCAGCCACCTTGTTTCCGGCCGACATCTTGTTTCCGGCGGCCATCTTGTTTCCGGCCGCCATCTTGTATTACATCATTTCCAAAATTTCCCAAAATTTAAAAAATTTCCAAAAATTAAAAAAAATTCTAAAAATATTTTCAAACCATCCACCATCTTGGAATAATACCCCCCCCCTTTCTCCCATCACCCCCCCAAAAAAAATATTATATTTAGTTCTAGGAATGACCACCAGGGGTTTGAGACACCATTTTTTTTCTCACTTGATTCTACTCCACCATGTGCTTAAGGGTGGCATGTAATGTACCATAAGCAGGACTCTCGCCTCTATCACCAATATTATTTTAATGCATGCCTCCAGGCATCTAGATTGTCAAGTCTTGACAAGTATTATATATTAACAAAGTAATTTAATTTCATTTTTTAAAAACCTCTTATAGTATAATGTA
>PNEQ01119777.1:0-38877 GCA_003012365.1 Medauroidea extradentata
TGCAAATTTTTGAGTCAGTAACCCACCAATAAATCGGTGTTAAGTGTAACCCGGCGTGAGTTATTTGGCCATGGCCAATTCAGGTCTTTAGGGAGCTAGACCCCTCAACCAGCCGCCTTTTCAGCTTTTCAACCACCATCATCTCGATGTGGAGGATCCAGGGGGAGCACGCCACACGGGCGGCAGATCCACGGCCACCGCCATCAGCAGCCGGCATTGCGAGAGGCGTAGTTGTCTCTCTCTATCACCCTCCCCTCTGCCCTCACCGCCAAACACGTCAAGCAGATTTGCGTACATTGGGCCAATCTTATTTTTCCATTGAATCCCAAGTACATTAAGGGCCTGTATTAACACCTTCGAATAAAGCCCTGAATATAATTTATTCCCTGGATAGCGAATAAGAGCGTATTACGACTCCCGAATAGTGCTATTCAGGTGCCTATTCACTGAATAAACTATTTGGTGCTCAGACGAGCCAATAGCCTCTTATTCGGCGAATAGTTATAAAATAGCGGCTATTTTTTTTTCAACACAGAGGCATGTTGAGGTTAGGATTCGTGTCAAATCGAGATTTACTAATATTGATTGAAAATAATACTAATTCTGAGGTACGCCCATGGCCAGTATTTACCACTTTTTCTTGAACCCTGGAGGTAGATAATAATATACAAAGTTTTTAATTTTAATATTGTTCATAAATGATCATTTTTCGTCTATAGCCCCCACGAACATCTATCGTATTTGCCGCAGTTTTTTGCAATTTAATTGATTGGATTTGGCAGCACATATATGTTTATTTGAAATGTACAGCTTCAAAAATTAAATTAAATATTAATACTAAATATTCATGAAACAAATGCCTTGAACAATGAACAATGACTTCCAGTATTTAAACAATTATTTACGCTCATCAAACAGTAGCATAAGTTTTAAGATATATTACGTAACTTACTTTGTCGAAATACGTCTGCTATCACTGCAAAGTTTCCGACATTTGATATTGAAAATATATTGGCAATATGACAGAGTATTACTTATATTATTTAAACAGTATATTGTACAACCCATTTTATTTAAATATTTTAAAAATTCAAAGTTTGGTGTTTGCGTTGTATTTCTATACTTTAAAATATATCGCGTTTAGTTTTTTTATGAGCAATTTAATTTAAAGTGTAGTGCTTTCTATTGGTGGATTTTAAACTACATTTTTAAAATAATATTATATCATGTAGTTTTATTGGATATTAGTCATAATGGTTCGTATTATATCAACATGAGATGATAATTCACTTATTTCTTATCTTAACATGTAAATCAGCATGACTTGTAACATCGGCAAAGTCAATGTCTTTTCTTTTTAATAATTTCGCGTCTGCTTAGATTCACCAACCTCACAAAGCTAATTTTTACCGAACGACATGCAGTTATCTAGAATTTAAGTACCAACCTAAGATAAAACAAACCAACCACTACTGAATAAATGCCGAATAACTATCCTGTTGCTATTCAGAGGTTGTAATACACTAGTGTTTAATTATTCCCGAATAGCATATTCGGGTGATAGTTATTCGGCATTTTTATTCGAAGGTGGTAATACAGGCCCTAAATTTTTAAAAAATAGGATTTTCACATTCCATAGAACCCATACCTTCACCTTCTAATTCAAAGAAAATTGTTAAAATGTGTTAATTTTAATTCTTTGGTAGAGTGATGGGTAATGTCGGTATGGCAGCTGTTGGTTATTAGCAAATATGCACACGTTGGTCAAACGTAATTTTACAGCCAATATCCAGCTTAACTAATTTTACGAAAATAACCCTACAATATTAAATAAAATTAACACAATACAATATTTAATAATAGAAAATTGTCAAAATACAGTTAATGTTAATTTTTTTTAGTCGTTGAAAGAGTATTGGATAAATGTGAGAAAGAGAACGGTTAACTTTTAAAAGATTTGCATACGTTGGACCAACGTAATTTTTTTTACTGAATCCCAACTGTATTAAAATTAAAAAAAAAAAAAACAGAATTTACACATTTCATAGAACACATATTTTCATATTTTAATTTTTAAAAAATTGTTAAAATGTGGTTTATAGTACTTTTCTACTCGTTAGAATGATGGGTAAATGTTGGTATGACAACTACTGGTTATTAGAAAATATGGTTACATTAGCCCAACGAAATTTTAAAACCAATATACAGTTTAAGTAATTTTATGAAAATAACACCAAAATATTTAATAACATTAATATAGTGCCATATTTTTAAAATATAACAGTTAGAACACAGTCAATGCTATTTTTTATTCGTTGGTGGAGTGTTGGACAGATGTGGGTATGTTAGGCAAAGGTTATATTTCAACTGAATTCCAACTAAATTTATGTGTAAAAAAAATAATTTTCATGTTTCACATAACACAAAAGTTTCCTCTTAAATAAAATTTTTTAAAAATATTTCGTGATAATTTTTTATTCATTGGTAGAAAGATGGGTACATTTTGGTATAACAACTGTTAATTGTTGGCAATTTATTGACAGATTGAAGGAAAATGTTGAGAGGACAGCCGTAAGTTATTAGCAATTATTCCCACTACAAACATACGTTGGGCCAACAGTTGTAATTAATTTGAAACCGTTGGTTTGTGTTGGAACACTTACATAAATACAATATTGGCCCAACATTGTAGGCCATTCTAAATTTCATAATACGACATTTCTGTGGAATTAATCAGCACTGCAAATAAATTGACAAAGAATTTTTCAGATTTTTGAGTGGTTGATTGAACGATGGCAGCAAGTTGGCAAACATACATTTGGCTCATAGTGTAGATTTTTATGTTGAGCTAAATGTTATAAAACCAAAATTTTTTTTAACACACAAAATAACATCGGAAAAGGAAACTAGAAATGTCAGATAAAATTTCACAGGCTATGAAATATTCTAAAGTTTCTGGACCATTAAAATGGTTCGTTGACTAGTTGATAATTTGGCGAACATAAAAGGTTTGTTCACGTGGGTTGCCAGTCTGCCACATTTGTGCCAGTTCTGCCAGTAGGCGTTCGTTTTACCTGAAGTTTTTTTTTTGGTATGCTGTTCGGGTGGGACTAGCAGATGACAGTTTTACCAGAAATGGCTGCCGTTTCTGCCCATGCTCCGCGAGCAACAGCAGAACTGGCAGCATTAGAAAAATGTTATGTGTGATGTCACATGACGATGCTTGTAGAAAACCAACTCTCTCGTCCTGTGCTAAACAGTGACATTTTTTGTCCTTGCTGTAATAATCCTGTAACAGAATAACTGTGAAAATGATTTTATTTTCGGAATTAATTTAAATCATCGTAGTCACGAACGAAGCCAGATAATGTTGCAGCATACACGTAGTTCTTTTGTAAATAGTGACGTGGTTAACCTAATGGTAAACATGCATGAAACCTACATTTATATATTTGTGATCAGATTTAGATTTAAATTTAGTTTATTGCATCCTTGGATCTTTTATTGCATACGTTTTTGCACAAAGATATCGGACAAGTCATATTTACAATATACAATCAAATGAATAAAGGACATAAGTTATACATTAAAAATTATACACTAAAAGAGCGAAATTCAATGTTTCTTGTCGGTTCGGGCTAGCACGTAGGCTCACGTCAGCATACTTCATAGTCTCCACATGTAAAACAAAAGAAAAAAGCAAGAGAAGAAACAGAATCTTAACCCAGAATAAATATCTTAAATAAGGATCTACACTGTCATAGATCCACTCAAATATTCATCGCCTGTGTAAAAAGCATTAATGATCAAGAAATCTTTAAGGTGTTTTTTGAATGTTTTTGTGTTAGCTAAACATGCATCTTGCAGGTGGCTGGGGAGTTTGTTGAACAACTCGCAAGCTGTGTATGAAGGACCTTTTTGCTGTAAGGTCAAGTTGACTAGAGGCATGTGTAAAAGGTTTTTACTTCTAGTGTTATGGTTATGAAAATGTTCATTTGTGTGGAACAACTTCTGATTTTTGGAGATGAATGTCAGCAATGAGTAAATATATTCACAAGCTAAGGTCATTATTTTGGAACTTTTAAAAAGGGGTCTACAGGATTCAGTCTGTTTTCTCCCGTGAATTATTCTTACAGATCTCTTCTGCATTCGGAAAATATTATTTCTGTCAGAAGAGTTACCCCAAAACATGATGCCATAAGTCATAATAGAGTGAAAATATGCAAAGTATACAGTCAACACCGAATCTTTGTTTAGTATACCTGATACATTACGTAGAGCGAAACATGCAGAGCTCAGTTTTTGAATGATATATTCAATATGTGTTTTCCAATAATCAGATGACAATCAACATATAAACCCAAAAATTTTGTGTCTGTGGCTTTATTGATTTCTGCAGTGCGGCAATGAACATTTATCGTTGGCTGATTACTATTTTATTGCAAACTGTAAGAAATGGGTTTTTTCTGTGTTAAGGTTTAGTTTGTTTCTTATAAACCATGCATCTAATTCTGTAAAAGTGGTGTTGGCTATTTGATTAAGTTCTTCCTCTGATTTTCCTGATATTTTGATATTGGTGCAAATAAGGTAGGTAAAGAACTATTGTTTAGGCTATCAGGCAGGTCATTTATGTAAACCAGGAATAACAGAGGTCCCAGAATTTAACCTTGAGGAACACCATGTCTTATCTTACCTGGTTTTGAATAAACAATATTTGAGTCTTCCCTAATGCAAACTTGTTGTTGTCTATTTGATAAATACGTGTGTATGAGTTTATTAGTTCTTCCATTTACACCATAAAATTGTTGTTTTTGAAGAAGCAGCTCGTGATTGACACAGTCAAAGGCTTTGGTAAGGTCATAAAAAATTCCGACTGATGGTAGTTTTTTGTCGAGTGCATTCAAGACATTTGTGATGAGCTGATATATTGCCTCATTGGTAGAGGATTTTTTTCTGAAACCATACTGGAATTTTGAGAAAATTTTTAATTTTTCAAAATGAGTTAAAGGTCTAGTATATATTAGTTTTTCAATGATTTTTGAAAAAGTGGTTAGCAATGAAATTGGTCTGTAGTTAGCTGCATTGGTTTTCTCTCCTTTCTTGAAGAGTGGGTTTACCAATGCCCATTTGAGTCGGTCAGGGAATACACTGTCGTTTAATACAGCATTACATATGTGGCTTAACAGAGTATTGAGTTCTGAGGCAAATTGTTTTATTAGTTTACTACTTAAGCCATCATAGCCACAGGATAACTTTGATCTTAGGCTTTTTATTATTTCCTAGATTTCTTTTGCCAAAGTGTTGGGACATGTTATAAAGGGATATTCTGATTTCTGCGATACTACTATGTTGTCTGTATTATGACTTTGAGCTGTTTTGCTAATTAGATTATCAACAACATTAAGGTAATATTAATTGAAAGCATTTGTCACTGTTTTTGTGTCAGAAATGGTTTCGTTTCCAATACTTAGTTGTTCAAATAAATCCAATATTACATTATGTTATTTTGTATTATGTGTTACTATTACATCTACTAGTTGTTTTGCACATTAAATGTCTTTCCCAGACATTTAGTGAAAATATCTTGAAACACATCACTATAAGAATTTGACAGTAAAATCGTGGAATGTAAATTTCGTATTGTATGGAGATTATTAACAAAATTGGCCTTTAACAAGTCACATTCTCGTTTTCCCCACAATATGTTGCAGAATAGGCCTATTAAGTATGAACGTGTTATCACTACAAGAGTGCAGTAAGACATTAAAAATAGGATACCAAAATTCGTAATTTTAACCATTTTATAGTAGGTCTAGTTCAAGTTGTTTAATACTTTCCTCAAAGAATATTTTATTGTTACTGCTTCATTTTGGGAGGCAGAGGTACAGAAATTTGCAGGGTAGGGACACAACATTGTAGGATAGGAGCACTACACATGTGAGGCAGGGGCGTGTAAAATTATGGAGCAAGGGTAGAGAAGCATGTAAGGAAGGGGAACAGGAAATTCTAGGATAGGATCACATAAAATGTGGGGCAGAAACATTAAAAATCATAGAGTAGAGGTACAGTAATTTGTAGGGTAGGAAAACAGAAAGTTGTAAGTAAGGACCACTAAAAATGTTAAGCAGGGACATTAAAATCATGGAACAGAGGTGCAGAAATATGTAGGGTAGGACCACCAAAAATGTGGGGCAAGGTCATTAAAATCTTAGAGCAGATGTAGGTGTACAGAAATATGTAGAGTAGGAGAACTGAAAGTTGTAAGGTAGGACCACTAAATATGTTGGGTACAGACATTAAAAACCTTGGAGCAGATGGACAGAAATATTTAGGGCAGGTGGACAGAAAATTGTAGGGTAAGATCACTAAAAAAAAGGTGGAGGTAGTGACATTAAAAACCTGCTTCCTGTATCCTCTCGAGTCGCTTTGCCCCTGGGCCTTCCCTGTCCTTGATGCTGCGGAAATCGTGTTCCCCGGGTTGTGGCAGGTTGCAGCTGTAGAGGAGCTCGGTTGGTAAGCATCCCGTGGCATTGTTTATGCAGTTGCATAGGCAGAAGAGGACCTCCGGGATGTGTTGCACCCATCCCTTGTGATCGTCGCCATCCCGCAGCCGTAGTTGCGCCTTCAGTTCTTTACTGCCCCATTCTGTCGAGTTGGCTCTGGGGTGGTACTGGTCCATGGTGTGGTGTTGGACACGCCATGCTGTGCAGCAATCTCTCCACTATCTCCCGGTGAACTTTATGCCGTTGTCCATTAGTACAGTCTTGGGAATTCCCCAGCCAGGAAAGAATTATGTGATAAAGGGTTGTTGCGATGTTGCTGGTGCATGCGGATGTAAGAGGGTATGCCTCCAATCAACGACTGAACAGATCTGTCACAACCAACAATCTATTTAACCCGCAGTTTCCCACAGTTTTCTTTGTTGATGGTGCCTCTAAGGATAAGCCATACCAGCACCCGGCCCCCTTGGTCGAAGAGCGAGATCATGCTCTGCTACGCAGTGAACTTTAGCTAACAGCCAAGTCGAACCGCCCAAACCCTTTGACAGAACACTGAACTGTGCCTCCATCCACCTTCCAAAGGAGGATAGGGGCTAGCGAGAGAGCCAAGGGCCACCCGTCCTTGGTTCTCGCCCATTGATCTGCCCCCCGACTGAGATCCTCTGCTCAGTCCCCTCTTGGTTTGAGTCGGGGCCCATCTTACCCCTAACAGACTCACCGGGCCTGCTCCCGGACACTTTCGCTGCCACTCGTTGGCCTTTCTCAGGGGATGTCACAACCAACAGAATTTTTTTTTACTCCTGCTGCTCGCGAGTATGGTTCCATCAGGTCGAGTGTGATGTCGTCAAAAGCTCGGTCGGCAAGCGGCGCCGTTGCTGTGCCGCACCGTACGAATGCCGGTTCTTGTATTCGTTGCACTTTATGCAGGACCTTATGTACTCATGTACTTGCCATGTCAGGCCTCTCCAAGTGTACGTGTCCTTGATGCTGCGGCTGTTCTGCTTGTCGCTGGCCAATTTGTGGTCATGGTGGTACTGCATCACCTGTCGAACCGCTATCGGAGGCACATAGCTCTGCCAAGGGTCTTCACTGTTTGCTACCTGTTGTTCTATGCGCCCATCTACCCAGCTCTAGTTAGGGGTGAACTGGTTCTTACATAGGTGTCGCATCTACGCCACTTCTTGGCAATGCTCCTGCACATCACGCACCGTTCAGTATACTTGATCTGCTGTTTGGCTTGATTCTTAATATGGTTGTCGGTTGGCTGTCATTTGTTGGAGCATTGTGCTCGGTTGGGGTGGCAGTGCTGTTTCCCACTCCTCGTCGAGGGCGATTGTGTCGCCTGGCACACAGGGAGAGTGCATCGACTAGCTGGTTCTCAGTGCCAAGGAAGTTTTCCATGGTGAAATTGTACGCATGTAGGAGCATAGACTGGCGTGTCAACTTGCTGAGCACCTCTTTCATTTTATGGAACCACACTGGGCAGTGATTTTCGGTCTGGAGTATGAACGCCTGATATACAATGTGATGCCGGTAGTGCTTGATTGCTCATATGATTGTCCACCACTCCCGCTCGTTCATGTCATATTTGTGCTCTTGTGAGCCGAACTTGGCACTTGAGTAGTCGATAACCCTTTTCTTACCATGTTCATCATACTGGAACAGGACAGCGCCGAGTCCGTCCTAGCAGGCGACTGTTTGTAGGTAGATGTGTTTGGATGGATATACTCATGCGAGCGCCTGGCCCTGCCCGAACCTGTGCTTGATCTCTTCGAATGCCTGTTGCCAGTCTCTCCAGAACCACTGCTACGTGGTAGGTGTGGTCTTCCCAAGTTTTGGAACCAAATGACAACGTCGTCAAGAAAAGCAATTGTGAAGTCACCTATGTGGCCGTCTAGTATGTGGACCATCGTGTCTTAGAAAGTCACTGGCGCACACTTGAGCCCAAACAGCATAGCACAGAAGTGGAAGTGCCACCCATCTAGAGCAGTGAAAGCAGTTTTATGTCTGTCTGATTGCTTGACGGGGATCTGCCAGTATCCTCTTCAGAGATACAATGTGGTGAGAACCTTCGCATCCCCAAGTAGGCTGAGGGCCCATTGAATGTTCAGAGCTGGTGGTGGTTTATTTTGTGTAAGGAGGTTGAGTAGGTGGAAGCCGATGCAGAAGCTCCAACCTGCATCTCTTTTGGGCGCTAAGGTGATTGATGTGTTGTATTGACTTTCTGTTGGTTCAAAGATGCTGTAAGCAATCATTTCGGCTATCTGGGTGTTATTGATACGAAGTTGGTGGGGTCCATAATCGTGAGTTGGTATGAATACTGGTTCGCAGTGGGTGTGCACAATCTTGTGCTCCATTACCATTGTGTGCCTGAGCAGGTCTGCATCACCAAACACTTCCTTGGGCTCGTCTAAGACATTTTGTATCGCGTCAAGATACTGTTCTGGCTCTGCGTGGTCAAAGTGATCTAGGTTGACTGGTGCCATGGTTAGGTTTGGCTTACACCCTAGCTGATACTCGGTGCGGTGCTCACGCGCGCCGAAGTGGATGCTGTTGTCTGCGATTTATATTACCGCCCTCTGCACTCCTCGGATAATATCCTCGCAGATGTTGTCTGCTACTAGCGTGATTACCACAGTCTCTATGTCGTATATTATCATGCACACTTCCACTATGCCTATCGCTTCGCATGTCTGGTCTGAGGTGGCTAATTGTACTATGTGGTTGCAGGCTTTGGGTGCATTTGGACACCAAGGGGCCCAGTTGATGTTGTGGGAGGCAGCATGTCGATGAGTACCACAGACGCCTGCTTGTCTACTGTCACTGGGATATGTAATAATAGATCATTGGAAGGTGTACTTACTTGCCCCAGGATGCTAACTGGTGCTGCTGACTGCTCGCTCGGATGTAGGTAGGTCGCAGCCGCTGGTCCTACCCGACTGTCCTGTTTCCTGCAAGCGGTCCAGGCTGTTTGGGCAGGCGTAGTGCCAGTGGAAATGCTCCTCGGTGCAGAAGCAGCAGCAGGGTGCCATGCGTGCAGTGATGTCCCCGACGTTGTTGGCTTGCTGTACGTACACTGTCCTGGCATGGGGTTGAGGGAGGCCTGATTTTTGATTCGGATTGGCAGGGCGGCCCCGAAGTGGTCCCACCTCACCACTCGACGCACCCTTGTTGGTGGTTGTTGCTGGCTCGTGGGTGAGTTTCCGTGTGCAGCATTGTCTCCGGATTTGTTCAGCGTAGTTGACGCTGATGACTGTTCGCATGAATGGGTCGTATCCCACAAAGATCAAAGGCAGCAGCAGAGCTCTGAACTCGGAGCGTGCGTTGTTCACAATACACACAAGTATGTCCTGTGCTTTGTTGGGGTGATAGCAACTCGTAAGACTGACCTTTCTATATACATATGCCTCCAAGTCTTCTTCCTCGCTTTGGCCTTCGATGAACACTGCCAGTTGTTTACGTAATGTAGGGTAGAAACTTGCCTAGCTCGCCTTGAACTTATCATTGAACAGTGTCCAACTCATATTATATTCTTTTGTTGCAATCCACCAGTCTTGTGTCTCACTTCACTACTGTTTCCCAATGGTGGCAGGCAAGTCGATATGTGTCACCCTGTATCTCGGGAGATGTGGTGTGCAGTCCTCCAGTAATACCTTGGGGTCCTCCCTGCTGCACCCCGAAAACATCAGTAGGTTCTGGAATTAACTGGGGACATTAGCTGGAGGTTGAATCATGACCGTGGGTGTCGGTTTGTTGTCTGCCGGTCCTAACAGTGTGCTGTTCACTAGTGGCATAGTGGTAATAATCTGGGATCATCCCACCCATGGCTTGGTTGCACAAGCCCGAAGGTTGTGGCACTGGTGTGTGATGCCATAGTGGTTTGTGTGTTGGGGCTGTATGTCTGTGGTCTGGAGATGATGAAATGTTTACAGTTGTGGAACGTGAACCCTACCAGCCGTACTGTCACCCACTCTGGGGCAGTAACACACGCAGGGTTGGTCAGCCTGTGTCACTTGTTGCATGCAGCTATAGCAGGGCCAGAGTTGACACACATGGCATTGTCGCACTGTTATGGTTTGGTGTCGTGGCCTTTTCTTACATGTTTTGTGCGGTACTGCTCACAAGTGAATGTGCTGTCAAGTAATGCTTGCCATTCTTCCACGCATGTGCAGGCTGTGTGTGTTCTGCGCTCACAGTGGTGGTTGCAACTGAATGTCTCTGACATAGCACAGATGCAAATTGTTTATGCACAGCACCAAATTCTGGGGTTGTTGTCGGGGGTTGGTGGAGCCGGGCTTGCGACCATACTTGGTGTGCACCTGCATAATGTGAGTGTGGGATTATACTGCACAGCTGGATCGATTGGCTGGGGTCGGAAGCACAGGGGGCAAATGTGGCCCACGAATATTCTGTTTGTGTGAAATGCCACACTGAATGTCTGTTTGTTGACTTCGGTGACACAGTTGACTCGGTTTACTGGGATGACTCGATTGACTCGGTTTAACTCGGTTGGCTCGGTTG
This sequence comes from Medauroidea extradentata, assembly GCA_003012365.1. Classification (NCBI taxonomy): domain Eukaryota; kingdom Metazoa; phylum Arthropoda; class Insecta; order Phasmatodea; family Phasmatidae; genus Medauroidea; species Medauroidea extradentata. The sequence continues at coordinate 11,022 of PNEQ01119777.1, forward strand.
ACTTGGTTGACTTGGTTGTCTCTGTTGATTTGGTTGACTGTTGATGTCAAGGCAGACACAGTCATGTCGCGTTGCTGTGGATTGGTCGGTGCAGCGCGATTTTGACATGGACGTTGTGGCTGACACAGCTCCCGTCGCATCGCATTGCTGTGGATGTCGGTGCGGCTCGAACTACTTGCCTGGGTGGTCGTCTCCCCTGTACATTGGAATGTGGCAAGCGATGGAAGGAGGTGGCTGTCTTGTCCTACAAGCGGTGTTGCCAAGTCGAATGCGGCATTGGCTTTTTTTGTATCGCCATTCTGCGAGCCAAGTTGGCAAATGTCTTGCAGATTCCCCACTATGTATACATGATTTGATAATGTCAATGAACCGGACAATTTGGGCAAGCCATTTTTACATGGCCAATATGGATGTGAGGTGAAGGCAGCATGTCAGAAGACTCATTACGGGTATATTTCCCGGCACATGATTGTTTGTGACTGGATTTGTTGTGTTTTCCAGGTGGTGTGTTCCAGGGGGTTTGTTCCCTGGAGATGAATACGTGCTTGGGAAAGGGCACCAGTCCGTAATTGATTTTACATTGCCCGGGCAGACACGGTACTCTTGTGATCTCAGGGCTTGGTCGACGACCACAAGGCTGCCTCCTCACACAATGACCGAGATTGTTGACACATGAATTTTGCTGGGGTATGGTGTTTAGGCCCCCTCCATGCCTTGATACACAGCAATTAGACACTTTAAGAAAACATAATATATATCCACTCAAATTATGAATTTCGTGATTTGCTCCAGAGAAGTTTGGACTCCTGAAACTTACATGAATCGAAATGAAACACGCATGTCCTTTTGAGAACCCGTTGAAATTGCTCTGAAGCATTCGTACATTGCTGGGTGTGCTGAAGCAGGCCTGACATTGAGGCCTGTCAGTAGCCTAAGTGCAGATTGAAAATGTGTTGCATGCATGAAATGCTTAATACGTGAAACTCCGGGGGCCTTGAGCTGAGAGGCAGGGGTGGTGATTGCGGGGGTGAAAGAAGTATCAATGTTTCAGCAATACAAGATGAACTATTGCAGCTAAATGGTAGACACAAAGTTGCAGACCCCCACGATGCGATTCGCGTGCACACCATAGGCCCGCTGAGCTCTTACTGATGAGACAATGGTGGCGGGCAGGAGGCCAAGCCTACCGTTCACGCTAAGTTCCGTGCAGTAAATGTGTTTAGATGACAAAATTAATCTTACACTAAGTTGTTGTCGCATATTTCTCGTCTGCATTTTTCGCAAAATGTATCCTTACATGGTTTGATCTATGTCACTGTGATTTTGTATTCACACAGTTTTGGTATGTGATGATGTGCTAGAGTTACATGGTGAGACTGTATCATTGAGTTTATCACATCTAGTCATTAACTTCTTTGCTAATCAGGTCATTTGCACACATTTTACCCTCTTATACAATTCACACCTTAATTCCTAAAACTTACTGGCTCGCACGGGGTTAGTGTGAGTCCATCAAGTTGGCAGCCATGCCACACTGGTCTTGGTTGCACTGGCTTATACTGACACTTCACTGCTTTGGGGTTCGATTGCACTGCACTCAGGTGTCGGGGAGTGGGACAACGGGTTCTGTGTGCCCGGTTGCAGGTGGGCCATGTCACGATGTAACAAATCTGGAACACACTTCGGAAGTGACACACAGTAGCCACGAAGGAGTGGAGTAACGAAGAATTCGGTGATATAATTTTAACATGTGGAGAAATATTGTGCAATGCTGCTGCTATGCGAAGGAGATATGCGGTAAAATACCCAATGAATCGGTTGCCAAATGCACAAACATCAATCAATCTTTACTATCATAATATATTTTCGAAGTACAGTCTTTACTATCTGAATTAATAAATTAGTAGCAAATATTTTTAAGTGTTTGTACAACTGTTACTAATGTTAATTATTCACTGTTTACATAAAAAGAAACCCCATTTTGTAATATCATTTACACTATTACTTACACCAGTAATAGGATGTTTGTTTTGTGTAGTTTCGTGTCCATAGCGATACAGGTTCAACTGTCTGGGGAATTCCCTGGAAATGGGATATTGTAAAATATTTTGTGGACAATGACATAGATTATTGGGTTTTATTTTAACACCACATTTTCCCTCACCACAAAACGCAACCATTTTACAGTGCTATGTAACCTAGTTTTACACCATCTGAGTTACAATTCTTCGATTAAAAAACCTATCGAAATTGCTTCAATGCGACACACCTATTTGTTTAGTTACCCGCCTCGCAAGATAGTCGCAATGATTGCATATGTTTCAGGCGATACAATTTTGTATTTTAAGTGGCAAAACTTGAAATGTCTTTTTCTCTAAAATGGTTCACACTAGCACTGTCCGACAAGACTACCTTTTTATTACATTTTTGCTCCTGGTCAATGTTCTGTAGTACATGAATAACAATGATGTGTTCCAGAGATACAAGCCAAAACAAGACTTTGTACTACATTTGAACAGTAATAGACTGGTGATATTAACAAACAAAATACCCGAGAGTGCTGAACAGTCATTGCTGATATGGTGCTCAGAATATCTTTGTGTAATATGCAGTAGTGTTCGAGATATTAATTAATTTGTATTTTGATAATCTATTTTCAGGGTAGTGTTTACTCTCACTATATGCACTTTTGGGACAATTGAAAAATATGCATTTCCTCATAGTTTATTAAGAGTCGTCATGCAAAATTGACCCACTCCGTCCTGACTCACCCCACTTAGAAATCATACACCAAAGGTGTTAGTCAAACTGTGCTATATGTATAACATAATATTCACTTACATTATAAATACAATACAGATTGAATATTAAATTTGGTGCTGCATGATTTAACTTTCATGTAAAATTTCAATGTCCCTAAGTATAGTTGTGGTATGTACCGGAAGTCACCCAAATATTTCTGATACACGAAACAGTGTTTTCTTCTATTATATTGAAATATGTATTTATATAATTAAATTATTATAATGTATTGGATGCATAACACTAGCCTACAATGTAAACTTTACTATATGACCAATATAGAGCATTGATATGTATCTGGTACATAACATTGTAATGTAACAAAGGGTGGACATTTCTATATATCTTAAACAAATTGGATACATATTTGCTACATTCTGGAACATTCTTGAAACATCACTATGCTTCAAGTGTAATTTTTCTAAAACATTGTGTGCTGTGTGGGTTGGTACTTTTGCATAAGACAAGTAAATACTTGTATGTTGATATTATATGACGATAATGATAAACATGAAAGTAGCTAAATATGTCATGGAAACATAGCAATCGCTGGCGAACAAAGTCCGCCATGTGACGGTCGTTCCGAGGCATGTGTTACTTAGTAAGGTTGTGTGACGGCAGCATGTTCGAACAGGTTCTTGTCATAGTCTGTATTTTATTTTTATATTCAGTGAAATCTTTTGTTAGAATATGGCAGACCTGCCTATTTCACTGATTTTATCAGTTTTCCCGGATTTTCAAACGTCTTAACTGATTCCCGGATTTGAAATGAATATCACGGATATTTTAACAGCACAGACTCGCACGAACGTAATACATCGTTTGTATACAAACACACGTTTAATAGATTCGCTTAACATGGAAGCAAACTTGAGACTTTTAAGGCCGTGCTACATTCGCATGTCTCTTGGTCCTTCGTGTCCTCTTGTCCTATCGTCTCTTGACATCACCAAGGGACATCCAGAAATGTGATGTCACAATAGAGCTGTCTCATCCTGCAGATTCAGAAAAGCAACACCAGAGTGCAGTTAATTTTAATTGAGTTTTAGTTTTTTCGATTGCCCTTTATTTTGTTATATACCTGTTACGTGGACTCGGAGACTGACAATAATTGTACAAATTGATTAATAAAAAAGTATTAGTGGTGTTTTTTAATAGCTGTTTAAAAAAATTCGTCAATTAGTCGCGTTCGTGAAACTTATTGGTGCTTATTTTGGTTCAAATATTATTTTTTTGTTTAAATAATTCTCTATTTACATTCCACGTTCTCTACAGACATTATGAAGACGAATGTTTATGTTTACGAGCTAATTTTGGCGGTGTTTAATGTTTTGAAAATTCTTCTTCATCTTTAACTTGACGAAGGACATAGGACGAAGGGACAAATTTATAAGATTTGGCCATATACATGGGACAAGACGAGACATGGGACAAAGAGACAGCAAGGGACACAAGGGACAATGTCACGTGATCATTTCAGCCAATCGGCACGCTGTGTCCAATGGACACAGCATGGGACAACTTAATTGTAGCACGACCTTTACAGTGCTGCCACAAGTGGCGATACAGTCGCATGAAAGATAATCGATACATCGCACGCATACATGATGTATTCAAACTTTACTCATAGTGTTCTATTCTATAGCCGTCATGACGGTATACTAAACAAAACAATCGCATTTTTACAGACGTTTGTATATTGTAATTTTTTGTCCTGTATAATTGATTTACTGGAGTAAGTTACGTATGAAACAACTTCTCATTGCAACTTTTTTGTTGAATAAACCATACGGGAAATCTCAGAGGTGAGGTTTTAGACGATTTTCATCACTATGGCTGTGTTGTTATGGAAAAGAAATGCAAGGCATCTAATGATTCCGTCCCGTTTAAACAATCTTACAAACGGGAATGGGAAAACTAACTTACATGAGTGAAGCCGGGAGGTACCACTTTTCAGGCCAAATGCACAATTTGTAACTCTGTGCTCAGTGTTGCCAATGGAGGGTTAAAGGATTTGCGTCGTCATGGCAATACAGAGAGCCACAAGAAAACCAGAAATGTGTAGAACGAAACACATCGCTTTCAAATTGTGTAATTAAAGACGATAATGGGGCTGTTGATGCCGACTTGTTGTGGGCTAACTTTGTATGCAAAAATAACTTACCTATGAGACTGAGTGATAGTATCACTAAATTAGTACCAAAAATGTTCCCAGACAGTGACATAGCTAAACATTTTCGGTGTAGTCGAACAAAAACTAGCATGATCATTAAGCAGGCATTAGCTTCTTGTTAAGATGAGGAAATTGTCAATGTCATGAAGACAACATTTTTCATTCTGCTAATTGATGAGTCCACTGATATAACAGTGCACAGACAAATGGTCATTTTGGTCAGATATTTTGTTGGCCAGCAAGTAGAAACTCACTTGTAAAAATTAGTGGCTTTTGAGGGCAGAGCAACAGGTGAAAACTTATTTAATATTGTAAATAAGTCATTTCAGACTGATGATATCCCTTGGAAAAACTGCCTGAGCATGTCATCAGATGGTGCAAAGGCTATGGTCGGTGAGTTCAACTCTGTACTCTCAAGAGTTAAGGATGAACAAGAAAATGTATGGTTCCTGCACTGCACTTGCCATGTTTCACATCTGGCTGCATCACGTGCCTGTGGTGCATTACCAAGTGTGTGTGAACAGTTGGCCAGAGATGTTTACACTTGCTTTAAGATATCTGGAAAACGCCAAGATGAGTACAGGCATGTCCAGAAGGTGTTGGAGATTGAAGAACATAAAATTTTGCTTCCTTCTTTAACAGGATGGCTAGAACTGCTTCAGTATGTAAATCGTTTGTTGGAGCAATGGCCAGCTCTGACTGAATATTTTGACTCGGCTGATACAAAAGAAAACTCTTTGGAATTTGTGCAACGAATTAGGTCAACACTACACTCCTGTTCTGCTAAACTGTACTTTCTTTTCCGTCAAGCAGTTTTGCCACATTTTGAGAAATTCAACTTGCTTTTTCAACAAGAACGTCCATATTTGCATAAGCTGTACAGCGAAATGAACACACTACTGCGACAAACTATTTTGTCCAGTTTGGTGTGATTCAGAAATATGATCTTACTTCAATTGATTTCCAGGCTCCATCCAACCAGCTTTCTGATGAATCTATATTTGTTGGGTGTGCAACTCGTACATTCTTGGCAGAAAATGAGATCCCAGCAGCTGAAAAAACTGAATTTTTCAAAAATTTTAGGGAATTTTATAAGACCAGAACAAAAGAACTGGACAGACTTCTTCCTGTGAATGATGAAGTTATTAAAAATGTACAAGTATTTGACCCAGCCAAGAAGCAGTGTGGCGAGTGGAAAAAGGTTAGAAATCCTAGCCAAATTTTTTCCAAATGTGATATCTGATGAAGAACTTGATTCCCTGAATGCAGAATTTTTCGATTACACTCTCTGGGACTTACCTGAATTTATTTGTCAGACCTCAGACCCAGTTGACATTTTTTGGTACAAAATTTTTAAGTATGAGGAGAATCGCAAACCATGTTTCCCAATCTTGTGGAAATTGGCAAAAGCAATTATGATACTCCCTCACAGTAATGCTAGTTTAGAGAGAGCATTCAGTCAACTCAGGCTAATAAAAACAGCACACCGGTCAACTTTGAAGGCACCAATGCTGAATGCCTTGATGTAGGTTGCTGTTAGGAAGCATGTAGCTGAATTTAAGCCTACTGCAGAGATAAGGAAAAAAGCAAGAAACCTAAAAAAGTGAGTGAGTTGTGAAAAGAACTTACGATTTGAACACATACTGTATAAAGTGTACATAAACAAAATATTTTGAATTGCCCTACCTACATGTGTTCCATTGTAAGGTGAAGACATTTTGCTGAAATGACTGGTCGAGTAGTGTTATTTTTTTAACAGTAAACATTTTGTGTGACTTGGTATTTTCCAGTACCCGTAAGTATAAAGAATTGGTTATGTGTATTTTTCAAATTCTATATTGTGGCTGCAACTTGTTAACTTAGGCCTAATAGACAGGACAGTAAATTGAGTTAGTTTACTTCCTTATATATATATACATATATATATATATATATATATATATATATATATATATATATAAGGAAGTAAACTAACTCAATTTACTGTCCTGTCTATTAGGCCTAAGTTAACAAGTTGCAGCCACAATATATATGTTTATTTTTTCAAACACATTGATTCAGTTTGATGGATATTTGTTAGTTTTTAGGGAAATAAAGTAATAGACATTTTTGCAGCAATAAAATTACTCAAATTTTAAAACAAAAGAAATAAAAATTGTTGTAAAAATTTGCTAAAACATACATGTTGTACTTTCAATGATTTTCCAGGATTTTCGTGTACTCCATCAAGGATTTTCAGGGATTTTTGTGTGTTTTGGCTAGGATTTAAGTTCATGACCAGTTGGCAGCCCTGGAATACGGTATGTATCACCTTCGCAATGAGACCCACCATGATGGAAATACATGAATGTATTGCCACAGAACTTCGCATCCACAAAGACCTGCTGGATGCAATTCAACTTGCCATAGGCAAAACTGTGTGTTTATCAAACTTATTGCTCTACACACTTGCAATAGAATTTTATGAGACACTCAGTTGAACTTCCATCCTCCATAATTTAGCACACTATGGTTGTGTCATTAGTTTACACGACAAAATATGGTGGTCAAAACACAAGTTCAAAGTGAAATCAGGGATTCGTGCTGCATGTATGGTAATTGATAAAGGCATTCATTCGTGTGTCACACAGGAAGAGGTACATGGAGTTATTATATATCCAGGATAACCACATACTTGTAATTATTGTCCTCAGCCCAGTCACGAGTGTGTGTCCTGCCCGTCTTTACTAGAGAATGACTAATATAATGACCAGAGATGGACACACATGTGAAGAAAGTGTATCTGGGCCAGATCTAGTTAGATTTGAAACTGACCAGATATGGCTTCAAGGAGAGGAAAATGTACACTAATATATTTATCTGGTCCAGATCAGTTTCATATATGGTCAGTTTCAGATATAAGCTTTTTCCATAAGGACAGAAGCCGCACCAGCATCCGCATATAGTGTAAATGACATGCACAGTGGCGTCAATGTCACTTCACCACCTCCCGCTTCATCACCTTCCTCAAGTCGAAAACTGGCACAAATTCAGGCTTGGGAACAGAGCGCCTCACAGTTTCCTCCATTGGAGTTCTCTCGACCATACGCTGAAGTAGTTAAGAGGGACTCTATTTATGAATACAATATGACAATCATTGTTGAAGTCACTAAAACAAATTCTGAGCCCTTGTGTAATGCAGCTGGAACATACTTGACTGAGCGCACGAATATTAAGGAATATTGCGAGTCATCCAAAGATACCACGAACGATATATACTTGAAAGGTTCGCTTTCGTGTTTCGAAGAAATTGAAAAAGATTAATAAGGTAATCTATTGGAAACTCAGTCTGCTGATCAGTTATGTTCTGCTCTGCAAAGAGATAAGCATTTGAATGATGCAACTGAATGATCGATATACAAAAGTCCTACCTGTAAATCAATTGTATTGTTATCATACAGACAAATGCGAATATAGAAGCTCGCTTGGAATCTCTGAAAATTGTCAGGGAAGAAATTAAAAGATGACATGCATCACAGAGCATTAGTTCAAAATAATTACAGCATACATGATGCCAAACTACCTATATTACATCGCCGCCTGTGCTGAAAGTAAAAAGTGTTAAGTATATCAGCAAGATTCACAGATTTCATGCCTGTACTCGAAACAAATTGCTTAGGTAAGTAAGAAATTACAGTTGACACAGACCACGCTGCATGTCCTTTCGGAACAGTCCTTCTGGTGTACCACTATCCGATCCTGATCACTCGAAAGTAAGCACTACTCCAACTACCTTCAGTTCATATGGGAAAGTGCCCTATGACGCCGATACAAGACACTATGGCGCCCCGATGTTACAGATGCCCTAGTGCATGATCAACCCATATCAAGCCTGGCATAGAAAACAGCATGCATTTGTAACAACATAAACATTCACGCATTCGCAAGGAATCATGTGTTAATGTTAGCAAGCCCAGATAAAAGTCAACTAAAGTGTTACAGTTCTGTGAGTGTCGTGAGGTAGTCAGTGCTAATTACTGAAACGAGATGGTAACCTTGTTTTACATGAAAATAGCCCAAGGTAACTAAAATCAGATTTAACCTCAACAGGGCACAGAAACACAAACTCCCTCAAACCACGTGCTCGCCAAAAAGGACTCGCCCAAGTTGCTAGCTCTGCCACAATATCAGTATAAAAACTAAAATAAGAATTCAGTGTTTGTTAATGTCTGTAAAATGTTACATAGGCCTTTTTAAACGAGCCATCATTATTTGGGTGATCTTTGCTTTTCTTTATGTTCAGTTACATAAATACCAGTGATGTCATTACATTCACAAAACAGTAATAAACATTCCCGTAAATCATTTGGGACTCTAAACCTCAAGTCTAGCCAATTCCGATATTCTAGTGTCAGAACTGCTTGTAACGCTTAGTGATTTATGTTGTGTGAAGTTTTGGTACACTGAGAGGTTAAGGTCTCCACGAGCCCACCAAGGCTTTGGCAGTTGACAACTGGCGGAGTGTAGAGGCGGTTGAGCACCGGTCGCCCAGGCACTTGAAATTCTTTGTCTCTACTATTTAGTGAGCAATAGTGGTTTCTCAAGCCTCGGAACATTTTATGTATTAACTTCAGTGGCCAGGATACAGTCCATACAACACATAATGTTTCAGTTTTTTTTTTTCAGAAATATTTCATTGACTTTACAATCTCTCGTTATAACTTTTCATTTGAATATTTCAATTATACTTTTGAAACTTCCAATGTAATATTACAAATCTCATGTATCAGATAGGTCTCAGTAATGTTCTTCTGAAACTTCCAACAGAATGATGGCTTATATTTCACAGCAAACATTCCAGAAACATTCCAGAAATACTGCAATGTAATATTTCAATAAGAATATTTCAAATAGGTCTCCGAATCTTTTAGTCGAGGCATTCGCCACCATTATCACTGAGTAGCCATGTTTCCTGTTGAATAGGAGGCTTTTTATGTACCTATTTGTTCCAGTCAAATAGGTATATTGCTAGGATTTAACACTCCTTATTGCCCTGGTATTTGAACATAAAATAACCGTTCGGTTAAACACAATTTAGTTGTTAACTCTGACAGCTCAAACTGTTATCCATGTATAACAAACAGCCTATGGATATTCATACAGAACACTTAATAATATCAACTAAAACTGCACCTCTAGTTAAAACTGGAAATATGATTGAAACTGTATCATATTAATCTTAATAATGCTATATATATATATATATATATATATATATATATATATATATATATATATATATATATATATATATATATATATATATATATATATATATATATATATATATATATATATATATATATATATATATATATATATATATATATATATAAAATGCTAATGCATTTTTCTATCAAACTCATATTAAATTAACTACTTCAATACCTACATCAGATGTCGTAGTAGTCGAGAGGGTTAGCATCAGAACATTCAAGACAAAGGGTCGTAGGATCGAATCCCAGTCCTCTGAAGATGAATATATCTGTGATTATTAAAGTGTCGAAGCACCACTGACGAGTATATACACACGACAAAAAATAATTTTCTCAAAATACTTAATTAATATTCATGTTTTTTGCATTTAACTGCAAAGTGATTTTTCATAACATCGCAGTATCTCTGAGATGTTTCACTGCAACGTTTCTGAGACATTACTCTGTAATGTGTCGAGACAGGACATATCTACATTTCTGAGATGATGTTGAAATATCTCTGCAATATTTTGTTATATTACTGATATGTTACAGATGTTTCAGTGAAACATTTCTGAAATGTAACTGAAACATTGTGTGCTGTATGGGACCCCTCAACACTGTCAACTCGATCTGCGTCCAGGGTTTTTCACTTCTGTCAATTCACTGTGCCATCAGGCATTTTCATGCAGATTCGCCCTTCGGATGGTCTGAGCCTGCATAAGTCATCGCCATGTACCCTACCAGCACACAGACATCCTGAGGACGTCCATAGGATGTGGGAACAGTCGTCCTTAGGACGTCCTAGGGAAGTTCATTTCAAGTCCTTTTTATGTAGGAAAAGTTCATGGAAAAGTACTATCTACGGACATCCCTAGGATGTCTGGCATACACATAACTGGGACATCCCTAGGAGCTCCCTGGGATCTGTAATAAACACATCCCCAAGACATCCTCAGGAGCTCTCTGGGATCTGTATTAAACACATCTCTGGGACATCCCTAGTAACTCCCTGGGACCTGTATTAAACACATCCCTGGGACATCCCTAGGAGCTCCCTAGGACCTGTATTAAACTCATCCCTAGGACATCACTAGGAGCTCCCTGGGACCTGTATTAAATGCATCCCTGGGACATCCCTAGCAGCTCCTTCCAGCAGCAAAAGTAAAAGTTTAGTATTCAACACAAAAGAAAACAAATGTATTTGTTTTGGTGATATGTACACTTAGTATTTAACACACAGTAAAATACACATAATTGCTAATGTAGCCCCTTAAAATCTTTTGAATAAACAATTCGTCTGTAATAACCTTTTTTAATGCTTCAACTTCCAAAAGTCTACCAGTGATAATAAAATGTGTGTGTCGAAATTAATAAATTTACCAATTTCTTAAGGCATATATAAATGTTATGGATTATCTACTAAATTAATTGCAACAAACCTCATGTATATATAAACAATATTGTGAACTATCTAGTGGTCATATTAGGATCTTGCCTAGAAATCAACTACGTCCGTGGGAGCTCCTGCTCGGACATCCCAGGGAGTACCTGCTCGGACATCCCTGGGAGCTCCTGCTCGGACATCCCAAGTAGTGCCTGTTGGGACATCCCAGATAACACTTGCTCGGATATCCCAGGGAGTTCCTCAGAGGAGCTCCGTGGGAGCTCCCTGTAAGGACATCCCTAGGAGCTCCCCAGATGAGGAAATTAGGATTACCCAAATTTGTCTTCCAAGGAACTTCCTGGAATGTGATGTACTTTTCGAGGAGGTACTTGGGACATCCTAGGGACATGGTCTTTCGGAGCTCTCGGACATCCGAAATATCCATCCCTAGGACATCCCGAGGATCGCATGTACCCTGATATCCTCAAAGGATGTCCCAAGGACACCCTGGGGACTTGCTGTGCTGGTAGGGTAATTTATGTTTCTGTGGAGTAACGATGTAAGTATTGTCAATAATATTCACCTAATCTTGGAATTCTGTGTATGTTATTGACTTCACAGCTTCACCTCGCATCAGGGCGCAGAACCCTCCAACCCGACTCCAGAGTGTACTTGGGTGTAGAGGTGCCTGAAAACCCTGTCGAGTGTATTTCTTGTGTGTAACAGGCGTAGGGAGAGCCTTTATACTCCCTGAATGTATGTATCTCGTAATGGATAGCGAGGAGAGCTCTGAAGCCTGGCCGTCGGCCATACATCCCAGAGACAGCTCTCTCCAGCACACCGAGTACCGGTTCGCTACTAATCGGCTGGTGCCTAGTCGGAAAATGCACCACGGTGAGGATCGCTGCAGGTAACTCAGTCTTACCTGTATAAGTAATCTCCAGCTTTACCAGGACCTCTCCTCGACCCTCGCTCCCGTCAAACTGTCGCTGCAACTATCATGGCTTCAAACTGGATAGGCAAGACTTTCATGTAGGGCACAGTGCATGTGTGAATGAAACATTACAGCTCACCACTACTACACAGTCGCCATTGTTAGGGACGTGGTAGGAAGCATTCAAGAAGACAGCCAAATTATGCCCACATTCTAGCATGCAACCTCTTGTTTCCCCTGCATTAAGGGTGGCTGGACAGCGCGTATCACAGAGGAATAGCTTTCTTTCCTCCGCCATGCAGAGTGGAGGACAGAGTGCCCTGCCAACTTCTCTCTCACACCTAGAGAGAGAATGCGCGAGAGATCGGTAACCTCCCGGGACCAGCTAATCGGCCGTTCCACGCAATCGAGCAACCACCGCACAACCGCATCTCGCGAAACTGTATGCCATGGTGGGTACTAAGCCATCACACATGTTCAGTGACTGTATAAAACAGATAAGTGAACATCCGGTAGAGCACAAATGCCACATGTCGCCATTACTCCCGATCTGGCACCATAGAACCCCTTCCACGATAACTGCGAGGATCTGCTGAGGGCAGCACCAAACGGCACCTTCGCACAGATGTGCATGCACTGTAGGAAGTTTCAACCAGATGCGAACAGGTGGACACCCCACACACTCACTGCAGAGTGAGCTTGTATCGCGGCAGTTAATCCATTTAAGGGGGCTGCCTACCCGCGCGTGAGAGGCTCGAAAGCAACGGAACAGTAAGGTCGACCTTGGAGCGTGCATCAAATGCCGCGTCGCCTCAATGAGCCAAGCGCTGAACTAGCGTGCAAGTTTCCCGCCGAACAGTTTTTACTAAGGGATATTATATGGTGACCATATAATTTTATTGGTGGAAAGTCTGCAACTAAGTTCAGTGTAGGTCGCAACCTGAGTTTCACATAAATCCGGTTAGTACATTTTGAAGTACGGCAGTCTGAAAAGACTAGTTTTAGCTATGTTGGAGGGCTTAGAAATAGTGTTTTTAATAAGCGTGGCATCATAACAATGAGGTTCCGACCTTGTCTGAAGATTTTTTTTTTTCGTACGTTGGCACAACAGGTGCATGTGGAATATTTTCGTAGAAAAAACCTATTTACGAACACACTGCAACACATTTGAAGCGTGATGTAGGCGGCCGCCTTAAACCAGGATGTAAACGAGTGGTACAGAGTTAACAAGTGTGACAGCATGGTATGCATTCACCAGGGACAGTATGCCAGCCAGTGTGTACACTCTGCTATCAAATATTTCGATGGTTGTGTTTCCTCCATAGAAGCTGTCAGAATTATCATGTGACATTTTCTTTGCGAGCAATGTGACAAGGCTACAGTCAATAACATTAACACGTTACCGGTAAGGGAACATCATCGTGAAAACCCTGTCACGCGACTGGGAATGGCCGCGACGAGTTGCAGATGCCAGCACTGCCGCGAAACCGGCCATAAGTCACTTCACTTCAAATTCTGCGGTATTACTACGTATACGAAGTGTCTAGTCACCAAGGAACTAAACATGATGGTAGGAACAGGTTTCCTGTGTTTCGGATGCATAGCGGCCAAGGGTAACAACCCTTCCTTACCACGAGATGGACTTAAAACAACAGTGGGAGACATTGAACTGTCTGTGCCAGTAAAAACTCCGAAAACTGCCATAACTGTGATACTGAACATAGCTTTGCCACCAACATTCCAGAGTGCAACCAACTTCACAGGCATGCCATGTGAACTGAACCCATGACTGGTGAACCTGACCATTATGAGCACCACAAAACATTTCCAGTCACTGCCTACATCCGCTGGCTTGCCGAGCGAGGACCCTGCGGATTTCATGAATGCACATACCGACTGCAGATGTACAGAGTGGACCCAATGCATCGGCAGACAGCTAATAGACCAAGCGAGGAAATGTGGTGCCAACACTGTTCGAGCAGGAGATGCTGCAACCAACAACACCACAGTAGTGGAGACCTGGAACTGCTGATCACATGATGGCCACACCACCCATCCCAGCTGCCACAACAACACCAGGTGATGCAGCACGGCTACATCGACAGAGCACAAGGTATAAGAGTGAAAGCTTTCCATCCCAGGGTCATGTAAACAATGTAAACAGACGTCCATTTCAACTGAACTGTTGTCAGCAACTTATAGTTCTATGTCTAAATGTGTGGATCGCCAAATGCACTGGCCCTAATGCACCTACTAGCGACAGTCTGAGTATCAAAACACTGGTAGTAACTCGCCAGGAAACTGCCAATAGGGGTCGCTGTACCAGTTGTAACCATCGAAGCGGGGACACATGTAAACAAACCGGACATAACACCATGATCGGCATTGCTGAACCGGATTTATAGCAAACATCATTAAATTTTAAAAGTGTTACCCATGTAGCAAGGCACAGTTGGCCATCTTGGTTTTACTGATGGCACTGCCGGTTTATTGCTGGCCCTGAAAACATATGGCTTTATTAGTATGGCCCTGTTACTTCTAACTGCCGGCCACAAGACATTTGGCATGCCAGCTATGACCCATTTACAGAACACTGATGGATGTGGCACTTGTGGCTGGCTGTAGGTATACTGCTGATGATCCAGAAGTCGCTTTCCAGCTGTAATTAAGCAGAAGCTATGCACCAGTAAACCATTTGTTGGCCAGTGATGACATGCCACTTGTGTTTTGTGTATGTCACGAGAGCTATGGTCCACACATTGTTTTCCTTACCCATGTGGAAACGTACAATCGGCTGTTAGCTGATTTATTGTTGACCCTGCTGTGCAGCTGCTGGGTTTGGTAAACAAGGTCTCTACTGAGCTGACCCAGGTATTACTGACTTACGGAAGAGAAACGTTCGGAAAGTCATTTATGACCCATCGGTGAAACATAAGTGGCTATGTGCTGGCACATCGGTAATGGCCAACATGCTGCACACCAGCAATGATTGAGGTTATGTTAGCAGGTTTGCTGTCGGCACTGGTGGTAGCTTCTAGCTGGTCCAGCTATGGCTGACTTAATGAAATGGAACAATCGGAATGCCATTTGTAACACATCGGTGGAATTTAGATGTATGTTAAAGTAATGCTTATTTCTGGCACATTGGATATGGCCAACATGCTGCATACCAGAAATGATTGTAGGTTGTTGATTTTAATATCTACATGTATTTATGGTTTTGTATATTTACTTTAGAGCGAATATGTAAACAAGAAAGAATATTACAGAGTTATAGCATATTGCACACTATTTAAAAAACTATTGCGATGTAATGATTCAATACAAAGTAAACTTTATTATTTTGACTACAACATTATGAAGATCTTCGAAATACACAAAAATTGTATGTAAAGGAATCGCACACAACTCATCTTCGTGAGTTCGCTGTGGTCTTGTGTGTAGCAAGTGTGTCCGTTAACATAAGGAACGTAGGTTCGAAACCGGTAATGACTAAGGAAATTTTCAGGTTGATTTCTAGATTCAATGTCGATAAATAAACTGCATCAAACAGGAAACACTTAACAAAGATAACATTATGAAGTAATAATGTATTTTTATATCAGTGTCACACCTAAGGCATGCCATTTATGTGCCAGCTGTGGCTGTGGAGTGATTCATCAGTGAACCAATGCTGGTGCATGCAAAACAATGCTCATAACACTGGCGCTAAGGGAAGAAGCCATACTGAGACAGCTGTAGCTCATGGAGCAAAACACAGTGGCAGAAACGGCAGCACGGCGTATACATTTTGGTACAGTGGAACGCGGAACAGCTAACAGTTACGAGAGCAGACCAAAGGACTACCTACCGGCGGTACAGTTGACCGAGATATCTATTGACGCCCCGCCCGCTTACAGGGTACCTTTCCAGTGCCGGATGGATGGAAGGCGCGAAGTGTTCGCCAGCGACAACAAGCTGAAGCACACAGCAGTAATGGAATAATGAATCGGACTAACGACCCCCAGCCCAAATACACACCCTCAAGGAGTTATTTACCACACTAGGCCAAATTGATCACGAAACATACACAGGAACTGCTCGTGGGCAGTGTTACAGTACCGGAAAACAGCCGATACAATTCAACTATTGCCCTAGCACCCAAAATGGATAGCATATTACACTTCTGCATCGACATGCGCTGCTTGAATCAGGTCACCAAGAGCCATTCCTGCCATTTATAATTTATAAGAGTGAAAAATGCCTTGGATTATATCCGGTACACAGATATATTTTCGTCCATGGACATGCGCATCAGCTATGGGCAGGTGCCAGTTGCCAGGATAACAAGGAAAATATTGTGTTCATAGCCGATATCAGTTCTGCATGATGTCGTTAGGACTGCAAGGAACGCATGCAACATATCAGAAAATGATGGTCCAGTAACTGGCCAGCATATCGGATGAATTCACCCTTGCCTAATAGGACAGCTAGCTCATAATGTCAAACACGTGGAAAGAACATCTAAAGCATCTGTCACTAGTGTTTGACCGACTGGCAATCGATGGCTTAAATTGTGCAGTCCCCAAGTTCCAATTAGGCAAAAGTGAAATCGAGTTTTTGGGCCAAGGTGTAAGCGACGGAGAGGTGAAACCCAACACCGAACACTTGTACCTAGTCAATGAGTGCCGACCACCCACAACTTGCAAGCAAATGCGTAATTTCTTTGGGTTGTCAACTGGCTCAGAGAACACATCAAAGACTTCGCGATCATAACGGCCTCACTGTCGCCCCAGAAAACGTACATCTGAACCGCGAAGGAGGTTTGCGGAGTTCGAGAAATCAGGGTATCTTACAGTTTGCACAGTGCAAAGACCTAGCCCATTATAACTGCCAGATCCCCTATACCTTCAAACCGACGGGAGGCAGGAGGGAACAAGCATGCTGCTCTACCAGTACAGCGACAAAGGGGAGAAGCGCATGATCGATTACTCGAGTGCAAAGTTCATCCCGACAGAGAAACATTACCATGCAGACGAGCAGGAATGCTTGACAGTCGTATACGCGATGAAGTGCTACCACACATATCAGGAGTACCAAAGAGTTGTTCTATGCAGTGACAATTGGAGCCTGGTCTGGCTACTTTCGATGCATGCTTCCCGTAACAAACTGGCGAGGTTGTCAATGGCCCTGCAAACATACGACATTGACATCGAACACATTACTGGCAATGAGAACCAGCTGGCAGACGTCGTGTCACAAGCCCCCCCTGCCCAGACAACATCGTATGTGATGACACGGGATGGGAAGAAATGATGTTACTGGAACTTACTCGGCTAGAGGATGCACAGTTACACCAACTCACAGCCGATGATGGCCAGGTAAGTGTGAACACAATATGCAAAAACATAATCACAGCGCAATCGACCTCCAGATGTGCCGACAGAAATAGGCAGACTGCGATGCAGGAACTGTGGGACACTGGCGAGTGGTGAACGGCGTAGTATAGACATTCCCCCTTATGGGAAGGGCTGTGGAAACTGTTCGCACCCACAAACGAACGTGGCAAGATACTGTGACATCGCACGACAGCCAGTTCGCCAGCTACCCAGGTGCCCACCAGACGCAGAGGAACATCACCAACCTGTTCCACTGGCCCTGTGTCAGCCGAGCGACGAGAGAGAATGTCCGCAGGTGTGATATCTGTAACCTCTACAAGGTCCATAACCCTGATGGCCAACAACAGCAGTGTGAATCCCGATGTGCCCATTTGAGTCTGCAGCCCTCGACATCATGGGGCCTTACACCAGGACTGCAACAGTGAAGAAATTCATCCTGGTGGTGACCTATACGTTCTGGCAGTGGACGGAGGTCTATGCCATTCCTAGTACGTGAGTGAAGACCTTGGTCAAGGCACTAGACACTGATTTTTATGCCTGCTGGAGATACACGAATGCCCTGACCATGGAAAATGGGTCTCAGTTTACGAGTTGGATGTGGAGAGATGCTTACAAGAAGTGGGACGTGTACCATCACACCATCCCCGTCTACCACCCACGTGCGAACCCCATGAAGCGGCATAATGAAGATCTGAAAATGCAGCTACGCCTCTGTGTGTGTTAGAAGCACGACAGATGGGCTGAACATCTGCCTGCAATTTCTTCTCACTCTGGTACCGGGTAAACACAGCTACCAGCCAGACACTAGCCGTTGCCCTGTCGGGCAATAACCTGAAGTTGCCAGGGGAATACCAGTGCATTCCGACAGAGAGCGATGACAACGAACCAGGGACCACCGCTTTCAGGCGAGAACAGAGAGAAACGAGGCACACAGCAATGTGCGAAAGCCAATAGCGTTATGTGCAACTGTTGCTCAAGGCCACTTTGGGACCGCCAGCATGCCTGCTCCCAGCCAGAAGGTATACACGAAAGAGCACTTCCTGTCGGCCAGCGATAAGAACGATTGTGCGGGATTCGCTGTAAAAGTGGAGTGGTTCACACAATGTGATACACGCATGTCGCAACACTAATTACCTAATATGATGCAGAAATGGAAGGAAAGCAAAGGTGGATAGCAATTATCTGCACCTTGTGCCTAGTAACAAGGAGGTCGAGACGTCTGCTGTCGCGATGCCAACCCAGCAGCAGACAAGAGGAAGGACAGCACAGGAGGGATAGACACCTCTTGCTGGAGAGGCGACACTTACCTGGGGCGACACCTACCTCCGACATGCCCAAGCTATCAGAATGGAATAAGGACCCAGTAAAGGGCCAGCTGACACCACAGAAGTGGATGATCACACTCCCCTGAACCTGACCATGCCTATGTGTGTTCACGTGTCCCGATGCCCAACATCGAGACGCTGCCTAACATGCGGTCCTGTAGTCACACCCACATCCGTGCCACAGGGGTGGCTATGACAGGACCACTACGACATGCATGGCCGTAAGGAAGGACAGATGTGTCCCCCAGTGACACGCCTATGGCACGTCACCAAGGGGAGTCAGCGATTGACAACACTCTGGCAACACACTGGCAGACCATGTCGCACCTGGACGGAGTCTACACAAGGAGAGGAGCCAGCAGGACACATCCTCAACACATCACTGCCTGCCGAAAATGCAGTTCAAGGTCGACTCTGGAGCCATCCCAGGTTACTGTTACCGTCGGGTCAACCCGAATCGACGAGGGAGCCCTCCTGCCTCTCCATTACTCTGAACACCTGTGTCGTGGAGTGCGCCCCAGGTGCTCCACTTGCATGGACGCCGAGGTACTTCACCACATGCAGCAACGCCCAATGAAGGCAAGCTAGTCATCATCTTAGCAGGGGCACTATCAGCTCCAACCATTGCCGATGGTCCCACGGAGAAATGCCTTCTGCAGATTAGTCGACGAGCACGTCTCGGTGCACAGATAGACTCCGGGAGGTGGAGGGACTTTTATGCAGACAAAGGCACATGCCATTTAGAAACAGTCTGTCTGGTGCATACTAAACGATACTAAACACTTGAGGGATGGTACTACTGCCAGTACCTTCGACGAACATGGGAAAATCCACTAAGGCAGCGATACAAAAGGCCACGGTGCCCCGACGCCTTGGACGCCATAGTGCATGGTGAAACCATATCAAGCCCAACCTTTAAATAGCATGCACTGGTAGCAACTTAAACATTCATGCGTTCGCAAGGAATCATGTTTTAATGTTAGCAATTAACTAAAGTGTTACAGTGCTGTGAGTATCGTGAAGTATTCAGTGATAATTACTGAAATGAGAAGGTAAACTTGTTTTATGTGCAAATGGCCCAAGCTAATTAAAGTCAGGTTTAACCTCATCAAAGTGCAGAAACACCACCCCCTAGCCAACAATGGACTCGTACAAGTCGCCAGCACTACCACAAAATCATTATAAAAACTAAAATAAGAATTCGGTGTTTGTTAATGTCTGTATTATGTTATATATGCCTTTTAAAATGAGCCATCACTATTTGTTTGATCTTTGCTTATATTCAGTTACGAAAGTTCCAGTGATGTCGTTACTTTCACAGAACAGTAAAAAATATTCCCGTAAATCATTTCGGACACTCATTTTGGCCTCTTCAGATATTATATTGTCATATTTGCTTGTAACTGTAAGTGTTTTATGTTGTGTGAAGTTTTGACGCATAAAGGTGGTTGGGCTCCAGTCGCCCGGGCACCTGTAATTCTTTGTTTCGTCTATTTATTGCGTGATGTACCGTAGTAGTTTTTAAAGCCTTGAATCATTTTAAGTATTAACTTCAGTGCCCAGGATACACCCCTCACTCCTGTCAACTTGATCTGCGCCCAGGGGTTTTTTTTACTTCTGTTAATTCTTTGGGTCATCAGACTTTTTCATGCAGAATCGTCCTTCTGGCTGTCCAAGTCCGCCTAAGTCATCGCCACATAGTTTATTTTTCTGTGGAGTACCGATGTAAGTAATGTCAGTAATAATCACCTAAACCCGAAATTCTGTGTGTGTTATTTACTTCGCCTCTTTTCGGCGCATCAGGGTGTGGAACCCTCCAACCCGAATAAGAGTGTATTAGGGGCTGTGGTGGTCGAGGGGTCAAACCTCTCGCCTCCCACCTAGGCGATCCGGGATCGATTCCCGGTGGGGTTGGCGCCAGGATTTTTGCATGTGGGAATCGTACCCGACGATGCTTTTGGTCGGCGGGTTTTATCGGGTATCTCCTGTTTCCCCTGCCCATTTATTCTGGCGCTGCTCCATACTCATCTCATGTCACCCCTCATCTGCACTGAAGACCACAATGTTAAGCACTGACCAAAATCTATCACTCATTCACCCCAGAGTTTATTTGGGTGTACATATGCCTGAAATCCCTGTCGAGTGTATTTCTTGTGTGTAACAGGTGTAGGGAGATCCTTAATACTTCCTGAAAATAAGTATCTCGCGACGGAGAGCGAGATGAACTCTGAAGCCTGGCCGTCTGCCACACAACCGTGATACAGCTCTCTCCAGCCCACTGAGTGCCAGTTCTCTACTAAACGCCTAGTTCTGAAATGCACCGCGGTGAGGCATGCCATGGGTCACTCAGTCTAACCTCTATTGGTAAATTCCAGCTTTTCCGGGGCACAGTACACACAGTAAATCACTGAATGTTTGTGCTGTTTCTACATAAGCAATATTTAATGTTTTGGGAACTCTAATTCAACAACTTCTGTTTGTTACAAGAAGTAGTGGGGCATGAAATGCCAAGTTTTTCTCATATGAATGTTTATGCGCATGTAGGTGAATGGGATAGTGGAACAGCTATCCTTACGAGAGTGTGAATCGAACTTTCCAACATACAGCATCATCCCTCTTGAATGATTTTGTTCCGTCAATTAGGAGATGTTACAGTTATAAGTGTATACACAACCTCTGGATCTCGGAAACAATACGAAAGCAACAAATATTTTACCGTTTAAATTTTACAATTTTTAAACTCAATTGCCAACAAGTAATTTTGGGTGGAGGTTTTAACTGTGTAATACTTGTCCTGAAGGTCACAAACGTGTCCCTTATCCTACAAATATGGCTCTTTCGCAACTTACAACACAGTTCAGACTTATATAAATCGCCTGTGTATTAAAGGTTCCCTGTCTCTTCTACACTTATCTAACAGCGCAGAGTGAAACTCGTCTAGACAGATTCTATGTCAGAAATCAGTCTTTCAGCAGAATGCACCATTATGCCATCATTCCAGTACACTTTAGTGGCCATTTCGCTCTTTATACTCACGAACATTTCACACAAGTCGCAAGAGACTTTCATGCATTTTGGCATTTAAACACTTAACCTTCTCAGTGATGAACATATAATACAACACTTTCATTAAAATTGGACTCAGTGCTGTTGTCGAAAACAAAACTACCCCTTACCAGCTTAATGGTGGGAACACAATGTAAAACATGGTTCATCTGTATCTTGTTTAAGAATCACACATACTGGCATGCACAAGAGCATCGACACACACGAAACTATTATGAAACACCATTCCGAGATTTACAAATGAGTGCAAACAGAGTGTTGATGCAATGTCTGAGTTGAAAAACACGAAACAAAAATTAATTAATCTTTATATAGCATACTCTATTATGAGACGAAAGTATCACTATGGAGGAATGTTTTAGTCTATACACACATTTTAAAGACGAAAGCAAATACAGAAACGACTTGTTACTAGCTTACTTAACAGAGGGGGAAAGACGTATCAGTGACAAAGTGCGGATGTGTTCCATGGCAAGAAGTATGAGATCGGATTATACACTTCGAGCAGGTGACAGTTGTGTTTATGGATCCTAGGTGTATTACTAAGGACTAGTTCCTCACCTATTACATGCTACAGGTTGAAGAGTGAACCTGCCTTTACCAGTCAAATTGTTACACAGCCAACTGAAAGTTGTGTACATTCACTGCTAATCACCACTTGCCCTAGAATACTTCATCCTTCGCCACTGATATGTATACTGATCAACATAATATATCAAGCATACTTACTAACCAGTTCTGCCATTTGTGCTCCAAATACCAGAGTGATCCAGATGGCCTCAATAATATGCTTAAAAAATGTGAGACACTATATAACCCGACATGAGAGGCACTGCTTACACGAGTCTGTAATCATGATCAAATATCTACAATAGTACTAAAACTTCCCCTTCGACAATCTCCTGGGCGTGATGGTATCCCTTACGAATTTTTCAAAGTATTCTGGGACACATTCGTAACAAATTTTGCGAAGTAGTATGCGAAATACTAGCAAGACGCGAGCTCTGTTCATGACAAACACAGGGAATCGTTGCCCTTACACCCAAATCTTACATCCCAAGAAAGCTGGAAGAATTTCGCCCAATTTAATTTTTATGTGTAGACTACAGAATAATTATGAGTATTTGCGCCGCTTGCCTACAGCCAGCCCAAAAAGCTATCATTGGACAAGGACAGACTTGCAGTATTTTGGGGAAAATATTATTAATTGCCTTTTAGCCCTCCAACATGTTTACATGCTCAGTACTGTACAGTATGCAGCCGCAGATTTACTCAATATAAAATTAGATAAAGCTTTTGTCCAAGTGGACCACAAATATCAAATTTCTGTCATGGATCATTATCGTTTTCCATAATTTACCATAGACAAGGTGAAAATGATTCAGAATGGGACAACATCCCAATTTCAAGTAAACAGATTTATAATCTCACCAATACTATTGGAAGTTCTGTGAGATAGGGATGTCCACTGTCCACGGTACATTTTACTATTGTCATTGAACCATTATGCCGACTGTTAGGCAGCAAACTACAGGGATACAATTTTCTACATTCACCTTCAAACTAAATGTCTATGTTGATGATAGCACATGTCTTATCAGGTTACAGTGATAAATACAGAAAATCTCAAATGCTCCCGGAGTGTTCCAACGGGCTTCCACTTCAAGAGTCAATGTACAAAATCGTATTTCCATTATCACTGCCCAGCGGCCAAAAACTAAGTCTTGCATTTTGGATCCTTTTGACAGGTCGACACTATTAGTATATTGGGAGTTCCTTCCTCTTGTTTGCTACAAAAATTGCTTCTCAATACTGCAACATTGCTAATAAAAGGCATGTTCGGAAAGCAAGTACCATTATACTATTCAACAATTACGTTGGGAGCAGTTCCCTCACCAGCTGCACAGCACCGATTTGGCGCCTTCATTTTCTTGAACCTGATGTCGGACACAGGGCCTCATTTGATGCTATCTTACCGTGATACTGACACTCGTCGCAGATTTTCTTTATGCCTTCGTTGTCTCCTGTAGATTATGAAGCGGCCAGGCAAGAAATTCGGACTTCATGTCACCCATGGCTAGTGCTAACCCACGAATTCGATGGACGTGATAGTGGAGAGATATTGGTGACTCTTTCATAGCGACGGACATGAGGGAAGCAGACTTTTCTTTATAAAACGATATCGTCAAAACAGCTCAATGCCTCTACACACATCCGACTCAAAGGCGATCCAATTTGTCAATTGTATGACTACATGTATATAGCAACTCGCTGTATCACCTCTTGTACATATGCCGTTCCAATCGGGAAGTGTTACACATTTCACCTGTAATACCTAATTGAGGGTAACAGCTGTAGTGACGATAAAATTTTGCATTGTGACTTCTATGTGTTTTTCTCTGTACAAAGACGTGCTGCACACAGGATACTATTTCACACCATTCACTTTTCTCTATTAAATGTGCAGCCCATGGGACATGCAGATTTAAGAGACATTGATAGGAAAAACAGGTGTAACATGATGTGTCGAGGAACACTAAGAAAATAGTACGATTGGCATCTGTACTTCTTCTAACCAATGCAGTGTAGTGATAAAAATAGTGATTGGCTAGTGTAAAGAAACCTTTGGAATGGAGTGCGAGTTCCCTTCCCCCTTTAGAGTTGCCAGATGAACACAGTGTTCCGCCTGGCCAACGTGCTTTCCTCCCATACTGTTGGACCAAAACATGTTTCTAGCAAGAATAAAACAATTTATTCACAGACTCAAATAAGTCATATTTACCACTACTATGTTGAATTGTGTGTAATTTCATTTTCTAAGGGGGAGCAGGAATTAAGTCAACACGGAACTGACTCATTTCTGCTTATTCTTGTATACACGCTGGAATTAAGTCAACCCGGAATCTATTCAACTCCAGATATGTACTTTAAACACGAAACCCAAACGACATTAAGGGCCTATTGCAGAGTCAGCCGAAAAAATACTCACACTCCACTCACACTCAACTTACACTTGAGGGAATTCTGAGGGAAAATCTGGAGTGCACTCACGTGCATTGCACAGTCGTGAGTGGAGTATGAGTGTAAATGTTGCCAATTAATGTGAGGAGAAAAATATTTCTTTGCAGATCACCGCCTTCCAAACAGCTTGTTTGTCTCTGTGTATTTGGTATCATGTATGTAAATATTGAAGACATTTATAAAAACGAAAGCTGCTCATACATAAGGATTTGTTTGCTGAACGAAAGGATTTGTTGTATAAAATAATGTAGTGAAATACTGTTGTAGGCAATAGAGGAGTGACGTCACATCATTTATACAAAGAAAAGATCCTGGAAGAAAATTGCCGATGAGTTAGCATCGCTTCATTTACAAGGTAAGCAAACACTGCATTCTATTTCAGTGCATTTTTTATTTTGCTTTTAAGCGCAATAACATTTCAATAATACTCCCGTAAAATTAAAGTGCGCGTTTTTGCTATTGTGTTACTCTATAAAATTGTATTTTAGGCTGGAAATTGTTTGATATATTATTGTACCTTAATAGGTATATAAAATATATCCTCTCAACTTGCCGCACAAACAACACTGCACAGTGAACACAATTAAAAATATGTTAATGTCTTGTGAACTAATCGGTATTATTTTCGTGTACATGTACTGTTCTTGTATGTAGTGGCTGCTATATATTTATACACATTCAACATCTGTGCCAATGTAGCCTAGCCTTGAAGTGCCTGATAGAATAGGGAAGTAAGTATGGCCTACTTTATTTGATTTACATCATTTACTAATATAAAATTTTCTTATGATGCTCAGGAGTAAGCAGTCATACATACATTTTCTAATTTGAAATTCCGCTAGTGTCAAAAATGTCTAATTCTGTGTGTCTAGCCCCTGCATGTAACTGGCTCTCCAAACTAACAGTAGAGATTGTCGAAGTTACCTCATATTACTTTAGAAACATTTTCTATTAATAAATTTTACCTGTAAAATAATAGTTTAGTCACTACGCAATGAGTAGCTACTCTTGATATTTACAAAACACTGAGTTGACTATTTCATGGAAACAGCTGTAAAAAGAAATGCCAACACAACTGTCAAAAGTAGAATTCTTACAGGAGACAGACTACGCCTATATTAAGAATAGCTACTCATCATGTACCGACCAAACTAATGATTTTGAATGAATAGTTTATTGATGAAAGATGTTTCTATAGACATTAGAAGTAGTTGTGCATAAAGAAAATTTCATATTACTAACATCAAAATTGTCAATTTTTCTGTTAGGTTAGTTTCGGTTTATTTTATTAATATGTTTTACATTTTTCGCTACGTTAGATTACTATAAATAAGGTGGAGAACTTCATGGTAAAATAACCGAACCTAATCAAAACTAACCTAACCAAATCTAAACAGACCTAATGAAGAACAGAAAATTTTGAAATTAAAAAAACTGCAATTTTCTTCATTTACTACAATATCTAACATGTATAGAAACATTTTTCATTAATAAACTAGGCTCATACCTCTAAAATCAGTAATTTGGCGTGTACAAGAGTAGTGATATTCACAGTTACTTTAGGTTGGTTAGGACTATGTTAGGCTAGGTTGGTTTGTTGGATGTGTTTAGGCTAGCTGTTTTTTTATCGAACAACATACCTACAATATACAGAAGCTGAGTGGCATTCAGCTGCTGTAGTCTCGTGTGTTCAAGATATTTTTGCACACCTCTTTTTAAAGATAGCTATGTGTTTGGTTAATTGTAGTTATAGGCTATTGTATTTCTGAAATTAAAACCATTTTATTTAACGATGTGACGCCAACCACCCTAGCCCGTTTGTCCCTTCAGCGCCACCATCACCGTCAACAGTGCCCCCGCGCACCTTACGTCAGCTGTGCACCCGACGACGTGTGCATGGATCATCAGCCAGGTAGGAACGGGAACACAACATCCGCATATCGGATCACTCCTACCCACGTGGCAAAATTTACCAAGAGGTAACTCATTAACGACACGACAAATGAACAAACTAATTATCACAAAAATTACAAGACATTCGTAGTATCACCGGCCATTGGTCGTTTAGTCGAACTCTCTCTCCTCACTGAGAAATTAGCCACGTAAGTGACACGTAGGTTTTAGTCTGTAACTTGGCAGTGTAGCACACCAGCGTAATGATAAACATTCCAAACATTTCAGTTTTAATGACTCAACAGGGAATGGAAGTGGGGACGGTCAACGGGAAGGGACTTAAGAGATCTCCCGTAGTAACGTTGTTATTTTCAGCATACTCGCGCCAAAAAGACGTATAAGGCAGTACTTTAATTTTTGTTGTCAGGTTTTTATGTTTTGAAAACAGGGTGTCCAGCAAAAGTGGTATTTCAAATTCCAGTACATTTCCCGTACATTTCCCACATTTCCTGAGAAACTCCAGTACAGTGCTTTAAACGTGATACGATGTTAACTTGTGCTAGCCAAGCAGACTATCGATAAACATTCAATTTTTATGTTACTTATAGATGTGGCAAAGGTGTAAAAATATTATTTGCCTAGT
>PNEQ01119778.1:0-17046 GCA_003012365.1 Medauroidea extradentata
TCGTGGACATCAAGACTTTAAGCGGTGACCATATAATTTTATCTTACGCGACGAAAGGGAAAGAGTCGCTCTACAGGTCTATAATATTCAGAATATCGTGAAAAGGATTACTCTTACATAAAAATGAGCGTCAAAAGTCCCGATTCGGTCACTTTCACACTCAAAAAAATACTTGTTAGGAACGATAACAGTTAATGGCCATATTATAGACCTGTACTACGATCCTTAAATGCTTTTCGTAGCCTAACCGCGTGACAACAGGTTGAATGGTTTTCGAATGAAATCAGGATTGTTAAAGGTCTGCGCGCCTCTTCACGATTCTAGTAGACGGCGCCCTTAATGTTAGTTGCTATTTATGACGACTAAGGTCACGCAAACAAATGAACCTAACGACGTTACTACTTTATTATAAAATTGACGGGCTACAGTTATTGTGTGAAAGCTGCAGCGCATCGCATAGCCGGCTAATGTTTGCGAATTGCAGCACGTGTGAAAAAAGCGACGCAGAAGTTGATGCTGTGTCAAGAGGCCTCTGTACCTGGCGCGTAAACCAGTGTTATAATGTGCCACGTTTATTCTTTTCTACATGAAACAACTAAACGTATTCCCAATATGTTTATCTGCGAAATAACAGACGCTTGAAACTATGCGTCTATCGTTTTAAAAACATAGAACGTTTATTACAAACATGATTTTGAGGCCCCCCCATATTTTATTATTTATTTTTTATTTTACTGCTGTAACTATACAAATACCGTCTGGATTGGGAAAGAACAACGCTAAATGCATGGTTTGGATTTTTCTATAAGTTGTTTGTGATAAATTGAGAACTCAAAAAAAAAAAACCTTTCTAATGTTCTATTTTTCAGCCAATTCGTATCTTTCCGCGCGTTACGACTAACGACGGAAACTGTCTAACCTCTCTACTTCACTTGATGTTTGCGCATGTAAGATAAAGTGTGCAGTCTGTGTGAATCAATACAGTGTAATAAATCAAGTTTATTAATTTTATAAAATACAATTATGTCGATTTCTGTTGATTTTGTTCTTGTATTGTTGAATTTAAATAGGAAAACACACGGAACTATATTGCCTAATTTCGCTGCCAACCATACAAACAATAAGGTAACTAAAGTTAATTTAGAATTACCTGTAGTAACGGCTAGTGTTATATTTCAGTGGTTACATTTGTAGTGCTCACTTTATCCCGGATGACCTATACAAACAAATGTTTTCTCGAATGAAATTGTAGGGTCGCCTCTTTAAGTCCCATAGGGACAAGCAGTACAACGAAAACACTGGACGCCTGTTGGAAGTGAAGTGAAGAGATTTTGGTCAGCAGTAACATGCAGGTCTTCAGCGCTGGTGAGGGTGACATGATGTGAGTATGGAGCAAAGGCCGTGACGAAGGGGCGGGGAAAACGGTAGATCCGCGAGAAAAACGCAGACCTAGCAGCATCGTCCGTCACAATTCCGATATGCGACAATCCGGGGACGTTGATGCGCGCTTCAAGGTCGTTCTTATATCTCCGTCACTTCTGAGCCTCTAACACGCGGATAGGCGACCTCCTCCTGCACAGGTCACAGCGCGCTGTGCAGAGCTTGGGCAGTTACAAGAGTTTTAGAAAACTCCTCAGCGTGCGTAGTTATGTCTGCATTGGCATAGCATTAAAATAAATGCAAGTTAGCCGTGCGTATACCCACTTCATGTTTACCACCATATTTTCTGTCGGCCGTAAAGAGGCGAAAAAAGGTGTTTTTGCGGTCCATTTTAGGTTTAAAAAGCTTAGCGCAGAATCTTTTTAAGGATGTCGGCGTGTACAATAATACGCTTTGAACAGTAATATTACGTTATAAAAAGATAGGTTCAGCCTTGAATGTCTCACATAGGCGAGTTGCCCGGCGCGGCGTGAAGACTGTACTTGCCCCTAGAGGTTAGGGTGAGGCGTGATGCGCGTGTTGTCCCGTCCTTACAACTTCCGCAAAATACGTCCACCCAGCGGGTCTATTATGACCGCGTCGCAACGTAGTTTTGCGATCGTTAGCCACACTATCTAGACTTCGCGATGAAAGCGATTACAACTCCCTCTCTTTGCGACTGTGAACTGTCCACGCGATGCATACATATCGCACAGCACTCGCAAACTAGCACGCTGTTTCGAGGGCGCAAAGTGGAATTCTAAGATAAAATGGCGGCCATTTCCCTTGAGTTGCTATAACCTCACTCACTTAAAACCAATGTAATTAAATTAATTGGCGCAGAAACAGTCCGATACATATGTTACATCGGTACTTACGCTTCGCAAATTAGTTTTACGAATACAAAAACGACAGATTATTTTAAAAAAACTATCACTTCTATAAAAGAAACGTAGTTATCGATCTCATAAGATATTAGAGTTAGCTGTTTTGTTTCCTAATTTACATTTTAAAAATATGAAACTACAAAACTGTAAATAAAAGCTCTTATTATAGCATTAACAATACAGAAGTATTGTATTTGTACCATTTTATAGATACATCTCGTCCAATGTTATGTTGGAGTATTTGTTAACGTCGTTCCATCCAAATATTGTCTTTATTTTGGACGTAGGAACGATCCTAAGGTCTGCAGAACAATTTTGTGTAACTTTTTAATTAATTTTTTCTGTCTATTTATTCAGTGAAGTACAGATCTAAGTCACTGTAGCTTAGCTTGTATATTTAAAAGTAACAATAAAATTTTATCGTGCAGTTGTTCTTACCGCAACGATTCAATTTAGATGCAATTAACAGACAAAATACGTAGTAGGTTGTTTTATAATAACAACATTTATATAATATAAATACGTTACTTTAACACACATTTTCCAAGCGAATATTCGCTAACTTTTATGTAGATGTAATATTTCGACAAAAACGAGTCTTTCAAATGTAATTAATAATGACGTCGTCTCATAACCCTGTCATAAATGTAAACACTTTAAATCGTAATACAAAAGAACCAAACA
This sequence comes from Medauroidea extradentata, assembly GCA_003012365.1. NCBI lineage: Eukaryota > Metazoa > Arthropoda > Insecta > Phasmatodea > Phasmatidae > Medauroidea > Medauroidea extradentata. Next base: position 2,991 of record PNEQ01119778.1, read on the forward strand.
TTCTACAATATTTAACTGAGAATCTATAAATGGCATATATTCACGCATTATTTACGGATGTCTATGTTTTCATTTTTTACTATGGATGATTTTTATTTATTTATTTTATACATGTCTTCATTTCAGTGTTCTCAGATAGGCGTGGAGGGAATGATCTTAAGATTTTTCTTTGTAAAAAGTGCACAATGTGAATGATTTACGTTACTTCCCGAATTCGAATTACAGTTTCAAAATATACAACTTTCAAACATGTTTTCAATGTCACTACTTCCCTTGTATACAGCACTACTAAATAATAACTAAATTTATGGAATTTTCACCGACATCTATGCGGAGCATATATAAACCGTTACATAATTATTAGGCTAGGTGGTACTTCCGTCGAGGATGATAATTAACCACGGAAAGAGAAATTTCTGTCGCTGTAAATAGAAATTTTGGAATATTTTTTTTTTAAAGAAAGGAATTTATCTACAGAAGCATTGCCAACTGCCGTCGCCGAGAGTGCGTTGTCGCAAAGTTCTTGCGTGCTCGCAAAAGATAGCGACACTCACCAACGATGACGGTCATAATCACGAAATCGCTATCTAAACCACGATGCATCGCAAAACTCTGTCGGATCGCAAGTTATCGTCGCTCGGTCATACTATACCTGCAGGTGGCCACCTTAGCAAATGTACTGAGTATGCAGGCGTTTGTTATTCCCGCTATTTCAAAACTTCGAACGTCTTGTAGGGGTTTACATATAAGCTGGTGATCTACAAAACCTGGTCACGAGACTGATACAACTTACGTTACTCCAGATTAGGACTTATTATTTATTGTAGATTGTGAAAAATTACAAGAATCTTTCGTACCAGCCTATATTTCATAACAGTGTACTGACCTGCGCCTTTAATGATTGGATAGTGTTGCGTTGTTGTTTCAAGACAAATCACGAATATTCAGTCGCTGCGTTCCAGAGTTACCGTTGGTCTAGTCAGATGAAGGAGAAGCCAAGTACGAATGAAGAACGTCACATATGGAAATGTTTTATTAAAACAGTGCAAACAGTCTACTATTCCCGCGATGAATCAATATCCCTAAAATTATACCAAGTGTTATTGTGATGCGACTGAGATATGTAGGTTCAAAGTTAAACTGTGGCACTTAATTCTAGTCGCATTGACGGTCTTAACAAAACATGATTCTTAAGCAGCGACCTTCGCGGAAAGATTTCTGCTCCAACTTGTTTCAACGCTATCCGTGCACGTCTGCAGTTTTCCTTCGTCGTTATTGGCAGCGTGTCTTTGTGAATAGACGTTCCTCATTTGACTCCACCAATTAGACTTAGGTTACTGCGATACCACACGTCGGTGATTTCCAGTAAAACGTTGAGGAAAGTAACAGTTGGAAGGTGCCAATCGCTGACCATGAGGCAGACCTGCAGGTGTGCACATGAGACAGTGGAGCAAACTGGCGCAGAGATATTTTCACTAAAAATGGGTAGAGCTACGACTTTGCCGCCAAAAAATTTTTGCGACATTTTGTTTCAATGCCTTTCTTGCACATCGGCAGCTGTTCTTCATTATTATTGACAACGTGCGTTTGTTCAGACACGTCTCATCTGACTGCACCAATCAGAATAAAGATATTGTGTCACCATACGTCTGTGATTTGCCAGTAGAACCTCATGACAAATGAAAGTTAAAACATCCAATCACTGACTATGAAGTAGAGCTACTGATGTCCGCATTTGGCACTGAAACCAAGTGATGCAAAAACATTTTTGCCTAAAATAGTGTCTCTAAAAATAGGGGACCCTGTTCTGAAGTTTTAAGTGCATGTCTTCGCTACTAACATCAGAATAATAAATAATAATAAAAATAATAAAGGTGACTTGGTTCCTTTATGCATAGCATTGTTCAATTGCCTTACGACGGCTCCACGCTGCCTGCAGTGTGCTGTGCTGAGTAACGTTCCGTTGGGTCGTGTCCGTGCAGAAACCTGCCGCACGCCAAACAAACGAGTCGAGCATTCCTCGCCTTGTATGGCGGCGAGACGAAACCATTGGAAGCTTTGTCGATTATCTGTGTCTTATTTATTAACGCCGACCTCAGCGGCGGCCAAGTCAAGGCGAGCCCCGCCTACATCTGCGCCGAGTTTCGCAACACGCCTTTCTCAGGAGAACACGCGTAACTTAACGGCCGGTACAGTGTAAACACATCGTGCTTCTCGCAATTGCGATGAAGTCATAACGCGACTTTCCTAGCTGCAGTTATTTTTTTATTTATTATAGTAGAGACACATATACAAGGTGTCCCTTAATAATGTTTAAAGTTCTTTGTCACGTTGTAGGGGATGCAAAGACAAGTAAAATGAAACAGTACACTTAGGGTCGCAGAGGCTGCGAATTGCCCGTAAATTGACCCACAATTTATGGTTTTGAGGGTCCCAAATTGCGTTAAAATAGCATTAACATAGCATTAAAATAGCAACCACTGCGAATAAGGGTGACTCAGGTGATTATGGAGCTGGCCCGAAATGAAAGAACAGAGGAAACTGCAGTTCCCTGTGATATCCCGTGTATCTTCGGTATCTCTGTATACGAGTCCAACATGTGAGATCCTGGGAGAGACCCGGACCGGACATAATCTCGGAGCGATGCGATCGATACACATCCGCTGCTCGCCGCACTGTTAGCACGGCCCACTTTACACGTTATTTGACTTGCTACTGCGATGTGACCACTGTAATCACTGACTTAAGTAAATCAATATTTTCTTGTCAGCTGTTTCCCGTTACAAAATAATGAAGATATTAAGTTTGCAACAACTTTATAAAATTGATTTAGTTTTTATACACATCCTGTCGTGGGTAGTGTTGATACATTCACGGAAACAGACGTTATCTAAAAAAAAAAAAAAAAAAAAAAAAAAAAAAAAAAAAAAAAAAAAAAAAAAAAAAAAAAAAAAAAAAAAAAAAAAAAAAAAAAAAAAAAAAAAAAAAAAAAAAAAAAAAAAAAAAAAAAAAAAAAAAAAAAAACATATATCAAAGCCGGCAAGGATCAAACCATCTTATGACTGTTGAAGTGCGAATTACGTGAATTTATATTTCTACAAAATAATGTTTGTTTGTTTACGTTACTAGTGACTACATTATCCTTTTGTGGAAATTATTTTAGTATGTATTATACACATGACGACTTGTCAAAAGTCAAAATATGCATGTTACGGGAGCATACACCCAATATAAACCAACGCTCTTACTGAAATATAATAATGTACATAGAAATTATGTGTCGCGGGCTACGCGATAAAAGTTATAAAAACATAAATAATACATCTTGTATTCCTTAAAATATTGGAAATAAGGGTTTTATAAAAAATTAGGGACAAAATTGGTACAATAAAAAACAAAAACCATTTTAGGTTGATAATATATTTTGATTTTAGCATATAGCATCATTCCCACTGATTACAACGATATTAAAGCGTATAGCTATGCGAACTGTCGACTCGTCATGGTGTATGTTGACAGTGAAAAAAGCACATCTTCTTCCACAGCGTGACGAGCTGCCATAGCGAGGTGTCGGAGTTACCGTGATGAGAGCTGAAAGTTGCGTGACTAGGCTCTCTGAATGCCCGTGGACAACTAAATAATAATTTGGATCGACTCGTTGTATACTGAATCGACGCGCTCTGTCGTGCACCTTGAGTGTTAGGGAGACATGCATTAGTACATAAACCTATTAAAAGTTATATTTCTAATGTGACAATGTTAATAAGCACTTAAACGACCTGAATTTTCCCTGCAACTAGGGCCTGTGATTCATACCTTTGCTTTCCAAGTGCCAACCTCTCGCCTAGCGATGTGATATAGGTGAGGGGTTCAACGGCGGCACACCCACCGAGTTGAACTGCAGCACCTCCCTAGAATGCCGTGGAATGTTCCTCTGTCGGGTGTAATCCTGGGACGTCATCTTGTTGAGATACTTGAAGTGTGAAGGACCATGTTGAGAGGATTACTTCTGCTCTGTGCACTCATTCCCTTTCCCTCCGCATCTTCCGAGAAGCGATTGGTGCTGGGCGGCTCCGGCCATCTTGAATTAAGCTAGACCTAGATTCCCGAAATAGCTCCTGGTGAATACTTGAACGATTTCTTAAGGGGGATCAGTACCTTCCAATTCGGAATAACGGGAAATTCTGCATTAAATTTGGCGTACAAATTTAATTTTATGTGTTATGCTTCGACAAGGCAGAGGGAATAGTTTATTACATTGTATACTGCGGGCGTTGCTAGACTACTATTGTTTTTACTATACTTGATCTCCCATAACTGTAGGTCATGGCCGATTCCTCCCCCATTTCGTTCCATTGTGTACAGTTGTAACTGTCGACGAGACATAAAGTCCAGTACAAAATAAAGTTGTGTGGCCTGACTGCACTAGGCAGGAGGAAGACTTGGTGGGAAGCTAGTGACCTGCAACCGTAGAAGGCGGTGGTGCCTATTGTTTCGGTAGTAGTCAGCGTACTTCTCGGCAGATATTGAACAGATTTTGGTCAGCCCTTAACATCTAAGTCTTTAGGGCTGGTGAGGGGTGACATGATGTGAGTATGGAGCAGAGCCGGAATGAAGGAGCGGGGAATACGCCAGATCCTCGAGGAAATCCGCCGACACCGACAGCGTCTGGAATGATTCTCACATGCGAAAATCCGGGGATCGACCTCGCCATAAACTTCAGTGTGGTATGTTTAGAACAAAATTACAAATGGCTGATGGTCATACATTTAAATTGATACTAGTCATGCGCACAGGTCCGCAGCAAGGTTCCGGGGGACCTGGAGCAGAGAATTGTTTGGGTCCTCAAATGACTGGGTAACAATTTTAATGAAAATTAGTTGCTGAGTACTTTTTAATTTTTGTAAACATAATGCACATTTTCCATAAACAAAATTGTAGAGTATGTTAAAGATTCGTAACAGCAATGCAAACGTAGTAACACTGGTAATACAGACTTATTTTACAGCTGGAAAATGAAAGAATATAATATTTCTCTCAGTTTGGGACAATGGGCAGGGCCCCATACAGGTTGTTGACAAGGGGCATTTAGCTCCTTTTGCCTCTTCCCCCCCCCCAAATTGGCTGCAGCCCCGCACGCACAGTCGAATAACTTTTACTACATGTAGCCACTGAAATAAGGAAATGTGCCGTTAGTAGGTTGGATTCTGTAGTTCAGTCTTTTGGCTATCAGCTTGCTCAACAGTATCATACTATTGCAAATCTAATTTGAGTGCTGCTGGATTACAATGTGTACACTCGGGCCTAATCGGAGCTGACGTTTCCACCTTGCTCATGATGCCGCCGACTGGAGGCTGTAGTCGACTAGCGGCGAGCCTAGGACTCGGACCTGGATCATCTCTATGGCGTTTATTGTACAGTCTTCAGGAAAATGCACTTCCCGAGGTCAGTGTTCGTATTTATAACATACGTGATTATGTCTAGATTGTTCTTCCTGCTCGTAGTCGGTCCAACAGTGCGGCGTATCTGGATAATTCCATCTCCGCAAGGATGATCAATCTACCTCCGGCTGTCCGGGAAGAGATAAATGCCGGACACGGGTGAAGGAGGCGGGGAATAGCCCGTGTGGCACATTCTGTTGGAAACAGCACACAGTACCAACCATTGCTGACAAGGGTAGAACACACGATTCGTCTGACACTGATAAGAGAATGATAAATGGTTTTCGGGACGATGTTGGTAGTGTTTATGAATGAACGCAATTTCCGAAATGTTTGCTTCTTGTTTGCTTGATTGTACAAATAGCACAGCTACAAATGAATGGTGTGTTAATTGCCGAACACTAAGGGCTAGTATTTTAAAAATGATAAATGCCGTCTTAGCTGATAAACTTAATAAAAATCAAAACAGTTGACTGATTTCGTAAAATGCAGTTCGTCTAAGAAGAGGTATACACGCGGACAGTATTTTACATGTCATTTATTAAACATGAGAAAAAATTACCTCCAGAATTTAATCCGTAAACATGTAAAGTATTTTTCTTAGTCTTATTGTAGATTGCAGAGCAAACACAGCTGCATTGTTCGACAATTGTTGAATTTACATAATAATAATAATAAAATCTTTGTTATTTTAAGTTGTGTTGTTAGAAAATAGATTTTTTTTAAGAGTTGAATATTATTTTATTATTAGTTGCATTATGTCTGTATGACATGCAATCAAATTTTTTATGAATTGACCTGGATTTGAAACCGAAGAAAATTGTTAGCTGTGGGATGCTCTAACCAACTGCGCTACCGGATAACAAAACGTAACTGGAGAAATGTGTAGTAAACATTCTACATATATTTATTTCAAAATCATTCATTTCGTTACTTTAAATTTTGAAAGTTTTTAAATTACATGTGTCTTATTAAAACGTGGTACGCGCGAATTCGTTCGCGGAGTTTTCAATTTAATGCGATATTATTTCTGAAACAAAAATTATTTTTGAAAACTCCTAAATTGTGGAGAATGATGTGAAGGGTCATTAATGACCGTTTTACAACACTTTGAAAAGAACGTTAACTAAATTCTTTGTGTACCCCGTTCTGTCTCTGTAATTCTTTCCGCCCTCCTCTTCCTCCACCCAAAGTATAAATTTTGTTGGCAGAAATCTTTGTCGGCGCACCAACATTCACCTAAGTTTCATCGCAATTGGACGAGTTGTGTAGCAACGCATAAACTTCAAAAATGGCAAACTTCCACGCAAACTTTCATCCCCTGTTTAACCCCCTCAGGGGATGAATTTTCAGAAATCTCTTCTTGGTGCTCACAAAGTTTTGCCTTTCTTGCCGCTATAAAGTTTTAATTTATATAAAGCTTGGCTGATTAGGTCCCCCTTTTTTTTGTTAAAGACAACGATAATGTAAATAATAATAATAATCGGTAATAGCGTGTAAGGAGAGTACCCGAGGGCAGGGCATCATACCCTGATAACAGACTTCTAATTGGGTGCTCGTTGGCATCTTCCGCGTGCTGAAAAGGCAACATTCGCCCGCAATGGTGTATGTCAAAAAATACTTTGATATCCACTGTACAATATCGCCATGACATAAGCAATTCAAAAGCTGGACTCCATCCAAGAACCTCATTTTCCATCAGTCATGATTGAGTCTTGAAACTTAGTACGAAGCGCGAGGAGTGTGGATTGGGCTTCTCGGAGAGCTCCCGTTTCCCCCGCCTCACTCAGTCCGCCGTTGCTCCACGCTCATCTCACCCTCACCTCGTCCGTTCCTCCGACCGGGCGGGCGACAGGCATGTCCCACTAGTCGAGCAACTGGCCATCTTCACCCCGGCCTTCTCTTATGCACAGTACGTCCCTGCCTGAAGGCGGGGGACAATAGTGGACTTTCAGTACCACTTCAGGCCAGATAAGTGTGGTTGAATAAATAGCTAAGTTAACAGTACTCTCTTCTTTCATCTCAAACTGACCATAGATACACTCCTGCTGTTATTAAAGCCACGCACGATAGTTTGAGTGATTTTGTAAATATCTTACTAACCAAAATAATGTTCCTGCCAATGAATTCCTACACAGTTTTGTCTCAAATATAACATTATTTGTAACTAATTTATTTGGTAACAATATCCCTCATAGTTTTTTCAGACTTTTGTACCAGAAATATCACCAATTTTGTTATGAAAATAATCCATATTCAAACAGAATATATTTTTTTTTGCGAACGAACGGTGCATAGTCTTGTAAAACGCCTACATAGAATTGTGCAGTGTGACATAGTACGACCTGCCCATAACTGATATAACACAAGTCATACATGCTGTAACACGAGACAAACGTTTTAATACAAAACCCATCACTTCTATGGAACTACAGATGTGCAAGTTTTTGCATGAAAGCGTGTGGCTCGTGTCACTCGTGTTTACGCGAACATCGCAGAGTGCTCGCGAAATATATCCCTAGTCTCGTGCTAGCGACACTACTGATCAGGCGGGGGGAAGCGGGTAGGATATCAGGCTTTTACGAAAACATAGTAGGCATAATCTACTCGGTAGTATTGATCACGTGATCAGATCTATCCAGTCGTTGGATGTTTATCGGGTTTTTCCGAGCGTGAAGAATAGTATGCTGGCTGCCTATTTAAAAAAAATGCGGCAAAATCTGAAGAAGCGATACAAATATTTCAGTCGCCGATCTGGTAGACCTGTATTATTGGACCTAGTTCATACAGTGCACAATACCTTCTGTCCTGGTACAATATACGTGTATGGCATTACAATTGCAGACAATTAATGTATACTGTATAAGAATGCTAATGTCTGACACACAACCACCGGATTTTTTAATTAATCTAGTGTTTACAATATGAAAATAATTTAAATGTTAAATGTATGTACTCAGAGGGCCTAGTAATAAATAAGTATATAATTTATTCCTTACCGAAATTACATTCCTCTGGCTATATTTTACTTGATGAACTCCTCCAGACGTCTCGTCCAACAAAAGTACTATATTTGGGCATCGTCTTCTTAGTTTAACATGTATTCAAAGCGCCTTACAACATATTTTCATTTGTTTATACACGTGGGAGCCTGTGTTTGTTTACTTTCTGTACGCTCGCTTGGCTGTTTTTCTTTTTCTGACGGCTATCTAACCTACTCCCGACCAGAATTAGAACTGAGTAATTTATTATTATTATTTTTATTTTAGAGGGTTTATTAACGAACGTTCACCGGTTTTATGCATTTATGCTCAATACGGGACGGATGACAAACTAACTAAACCTAAATAAACGACGCAAACATCAATGCCCGTGCTAGGATTCGAACCCAGGACCTCTCGCATCGTAGACCATGCTACGGAGGTCGGCTAGAAATGAGAAGATCCAGGAAAGAGATCTAGAAGTGTATAGAGTTTCCGGAAAGCACAAGACTGCACTCGCACAAGGTTTCCGACCGGTATTGGAATAATGTCTACTATATCGAGTAGAGAGTACGGTTTCCGTAAGCGCCTCATGTTACTGGCCGGGCGGGGGAAAGCGGGTAGGACATCATCAATAATTGTTGGCTGCGTCTCGCCTGCTACGTCACGGCGCGCAGCTGCCAGATGACGGGAGTGGCGATATATAGACAAGATGTGGACTAGCGGCCTTGCGGCTGGACCGGCATCGCGTCATCGCTGCCGCTCTGTGGGAAGATCGTCGACGTCAGACCGCGCAGTGGCCCCCTCCCCTCACACACCACGTGTTACTCCCATGTGACACAAGCCTTATCGTATGTTTACCCACCTGGAGATGTTTCGCCGGAGAATCCTGGGAGTAAGGAATGGTTAACACATTAGTGATGCAGATTTGCGTGACTGTGTAAACCTTGTTTGGTTGCCGTTTGTGTTCTCTCTCTCTCTCTCTCTCTCTCTCTCTCTCTCTCTCTCTCTCTCTCTCTCTCTCGAGATCGGTGTCGCGATCTATATTCACTCGTGCAACTCCTGCGCTCACAGCTTGCACGTTGCTTGTACGACGTACGTACGACCTGAGACGTTAAAGAACGTATTGATGAAATATCGTTATGTTTATTGCTTTTATTCTGAGTAAAGTGTTTGTTACCCTTATCAGTAGTGATTTAACATATGAGAAACGTTATCTCAGCTATTGGTTTATTATATAATTATGCTGAAGTCTTTAAAAAAAGGTACGAAACTGACCAATATTTGTTTATAGTCTACCAAAAATAATAAAATTTCTGTAGAGAACTGAGGCAAAACAAGCTATTTGGGATAGGATTTAGGATTCGCTGATGACAAAACGTCCGCAGAACGGTGGGAATTTCGGATGACATCATTTTCGCCATTTAGAATTTAAATGACCTTGACCTTTATCTCAAGGTCATCAAAAATCAAACCCTTTAAAAAATTAAAAACAAACTCTAATGATTAAACACGAAAATCTTTATCCATCTTGATTGCCACTTCCAGAGGTCATTTTGCTGTTTTGACTTTTCTTTTGTGAGACTGTCATTTGTTTGTGTATATTGTATGCCGCCATATTTAATATTTGCGTCATTATGGCAGCCATCTTCTTTCAGATTTCTGCTATCCGATTTTCATTTAAATGTAGACGCTACGTGGAAACAACCGTCTTCAAATACATTAAAATTACAAATAAAAAATTTTAACAATTTATTATTTTTTTAATGTATTGTGTAGTTTTACATGGGCGGGGATAATCTAGTCTAGTCGCAGATGTACAGTGGAGATTACATTTTGAATTTATTTTGCGTGGATACATGCCATAAACTTGCGGAGTTGATGTGCATTGCTATGAGGGCCGGGTTAGTAGAGAAACTGATGCAGTGTCACCTGGCGGAGAAGAAAGGCGTGGAGATTCCTCTGCTGCGACATTTTCTCTAGTCCACAGCCGCACGTCATAATTCAGGGCCGGACAGGTGGAGATAGCATCCTCGACGTTCCGCTTCACCGCGCGCCAGTTGAAAAATGGACGTAGCTGTCGTCAGATGAAGGTATAGCTCGTCGCTACACCAGCTCCCTATCCCTGCACTCCCATCCGGGATTGGAACTTTCCCCGGCTAATGCATCTCGCCGGATAAAGCCGGATTTACAACCACGCATAACGTACGCACGCACACATTTACGTACGGTTTTCGGGATTGGATAAAAAAACATACTATATCTGCACAAATGTTTTTGGTGGTGTAAAATGTCAATTTTGTGATATAATTATGGTGCATTAGTAGTTCCGGAACGAAATTCGTAAAATAATTTACGGCAAAGAAAATAGTGAAGTGAGAGATATTGGTCTACACTCAACATCTAGTTCTTTGGCGCTGGTGAGGGGTGACATGATGTGAATATGGAGCAGAGTCGGAATGAAAGGGCGGGGAAACGGGAGATCCCCGAGAAAACCCGCCGACCAGCGGCAACGTCCGGCACGATTCCTACAAGTGGTAATCCGGGAATCGAACCCGTATCGCCTTGGTGGAAGACGAGTGCTCTAGCTACTGCGCCAACGCCCCCCTTCTTCTCGGGCGTTGCTTCATACTCACTTCATGTTACTCCTCGTCTGTGAAAAAATCTCTTCTCGTCACTTTAACTCCAAGCTATACAGACACATATGCCGTGTCAGAAACTATTATTAAATTTACTAAATCAACTACGTGATCAGGTAAGTGCGTATATATTTGGGGATTTAGGGTGTAAAACTCAGTGAGGTAAATTCCTTTGCAGCTCCGTAAATTCATCTTCTGTTGTTAAGTTAAGTATGTGTTATTTCCCATGTTTCGGCAGGCCAACAGATTGTGTGTGTATATATATATGTCAATTACATACGGTAATAATTAAAATTAAAAGCCATTTGTGATATTTTTACGTCAGTTATATATATTTTATTTTAAAATAATGTTTGTGTTTTGTAATTAAAACAATCTAAACCCAAATAATTTTAACGTTTAATTCATATTTCAGGGAGTGAAAATAGAGTAAAATAGTTTATTGATTATTTATTCTACGAATAAACGTAAAAAATTAACAAAACAACATCGAAATACCAATAAGTCTCTAGTTTCCTGCTTTGCCGCACGCTGCGCTGTTGTGTAAAGTTCGAATCTGTCCACCCTAAATTCCCAAACCATAAAATCGTAACAAGTTGTTTCGGTTAGCTCAATAATATTGGGGAGATTATTGTACGCGATTTGCGTTAAAATTTTATTGCTTTACAGCTTAAATTTTTATAAAAATCACAAGGAATTTATTTGTACTTTTACAAACATTTGTATGAATACACATATTTTCCATGTAAAATTATTATTTTGTGAACTTACAAAGATTTTCTTTGTAGAAAACTTAAGAAAACTTTGTAAACTGAAATCACGGGTTTGTCGGAAATGCCATAGTTATACACAAATCACATCCTGTGGCATGTCTTTTGGTGGAATAAATAGAGTATTCTTGTTAACTGCATGTTGTAAAATTGGAAAAGTCCAGTCATCTAACTGTACGTTGAATGTATACATACAATAAAACAACAACTAGTATGTAAATAAATCATGGAGGTAAATGTAAGGCGTGGGGCCACACAGCGCAAGGCTGCTAGTTTGTATCCTGGTGAGTCTATAATTATTTTTTTACTAAAAATATTTACATTAAAAATTTTGCTAAGCAGTTATTTCATTAATGAGTTCATTTTCAATATACAAATAAAATAATTAAATTTTAGTTTTTTATTGCAAGTACAAATACAAGACTACACTATTTTACAAATGTATGTTTTATATGTTTTATAGAGTAAATAGCCTTTCGAGTTGTGCAATGGTTTATTTTGTAACTGATTTTCCATGGATCTTTCTAGTAAAAGTAGTCTGTAAATATTTTATTGTGTAAATTATATCTATATAGTACATTCGTTTCAGAAAGGAAAAGAAATAAAGAGCGAAGTTGTATACTTGTTCCGTTTTCTATCGAGTGTGTTTTGAATGAAGTTTTTTTTTTATTTAATCATATTTAACTGTTTTGTTGTATGGTTAAACATAGCTAATTTTTAACTTGAAATATAATTACAAGGTGTTATTGCGATTAGCAAATGCGTAAAACTATGAACCATGCACCGCTTCGAAGCTGTCTAAAGAGTATTCCATTGTTTGGAAATGGTGTGTTCAGACAATGAATTACTCAAAAAAGGGATTAATTGCGGGGGTTGGCGCTCACCCTCGTTACGCAGGAAATATGGAACTTTCTCTTAATTTGATTTAAGAAAGTTTCCTCAGCTGGTAGAGCCGGGGGAGGGGTTAGTGGAACAAGGAGTAATTACCACGGTGTGTGGCTGTGGCGGCGTGTAAGGGCCATCTGTCATCAAGCCCAGGCTGGCTTCTCTCTCCAGTCACTGTGCAGTGTAGGGCCGCGCCTGTCATACTATGTTGTCTGTCTTGCTCCGCTTGCCAACTATTTCCGGAATCATACTCACTACGTTTACAGTAACAACTCTATCTGTATTGAACTAGGAGGGGACTGAAGATTCCTCATTCAAATTTTACTTTAAACACGTTCCTATCGGACTGAAGTAAGCGTGGAGTCGGCGAGGTGGACTGGTTTGTAGACTTCGGATTGAAACGTTTACTTTAAACTCTCATCGGATTGAACTGAAAGAAGAAGTGGTCGCTGTATTGAATATTTTTTTTTAATGTAAGAGGTTAGAATCGTCATAGCCTAGCTAAAAAAAACTTTTCGACTGTAACACACAACTTGGTACGATGACGGGAGCTGGGGGAGGAGTCGGCCTTGGCCTTTGTTAAGGAACGATCCATGCATTAACACTAGTTTGGCTGCCGCGTGACAAAATAATATATATATATATACACACAGACACACACACACACAAATTGCATGTAAATAGTTCATTGCCACTACACTAACCTCTAGTACGACAGCCAAAGATGTTTTCAGTATTTAAGTTGTTTTCACGTTTTTTTAAATGTATTTAAATACTCGCGTTCCTAATTGTGAGAATAAACGGACAGTTGCATGTTTGTTTAAAAAGGTTGAGAATTGCTTATGATAACCAACAAATACATCTCGTAATAAATAAACTCAAATTTATACCAACTTATCGTTTTCTCCAGCATTGACTATACAGAAACCTCTTTACTGATTGGCGGACACCACTTGATTTTAAGTTGTGGCAAATGTGTCGCTTCTGTCGCGCCATTGTGATTCCGGCATTGTACTTCTTTCCCCTGTCTTCAGGGGATAGAAAGGTATGATGTCGAGCAAATGACTGGAATATTCAATCGTAGTTAAAATCTTAAATAATCTTCATAAGTCTATGACAATGTTTTGCCAAGTAGACATTTTACTAATGAATGTCTATTTACACAGCATTAGTCAGTAGTATGCTTTGTATGCGTGTAATAAAAATGATTTTTAGTAACATAAGGGCTTGAAACCATAAAATCTATTAAAATGTTTATAGTTTTCAATATACTGTTATCCATAGCGCTATAATAATCAAATTAAAAAAGGCAAACGTAATTTGAAAATAGTCATACTATC
>PNEQ01119778.1:17146-28319 GCA_003012365.1 Medauroidea extradentata
ATATATATATATATATATATATATATATATATATATATATATATATATATATATATATATATATATATATATATATATACACACATCTACATCTACGTCAAAATGTTGCAATGTGCAGATTTTTCGTCTTGTAGATATCCATAATATGCCTTTGAAATATACTGTGTCTCATGTACAATGGAAATAAATTTACGCTTTTTGGGATTGTTCCATGTCCACATCATCCAGATTTTTTTTACTAAATTTAAGACCCATTAAGTTATGTATCATTGACGTCGCAAGCACATGCTTTTTTTCGGGAGTGGCCGTAGCTCACTTTGTTAAACCTTGAAGCCTTAATTATTTTTATTGAATAACTTTAAATGTAGTGGTGTTGTGAGTGAAGTTATGTATATAAGATACCAAAATATTAACAACATTATTTATGAACTATTTATGTATGTAATATGTATGTGTTTATAGTGTTAATGTATATATACATACACACGAGATGTACGATGACGTTTTACGTCAAGCACAGTCTGGTGACATAGTACGGTAGTTGTTAGTTACCTCTTCGCTCTATGCTGTTCTGCCCTGCACATTATGGGTGCAGGTTAAATTCCCGAGCAGTACAAACATGATTTTACGTTTACTTGACGTAACGTACGTAAAATAATACTTGGACGTAGAGCACAAAAGGGAAGTATCTCTTTGCAGTGTTGCCACATTGTGCACATAAAATGTCGTCGTACACTTATATTTTCGTCTCGAATTTAGCCCAGGATTCGCGCGGTATGCTTATTGTACGGTTGTTGCTGTACATCGTATATGTGTGTGTTTACGTAATATTACTGGGGAGAACGAAAACAAACATTAAATTACTGGAAAGGAAAACCTGTTACCCCCGGCCCCATAACCCATAATACGGATTAGTACACAAAAATAATGTATTTAACATTTTTATCGTTTAATTTTTATATGTTATGAGTCTTGCCAACTTTGAAGTAATGTACGCAGTCCGAATTGAATAATAAAAATTACGACTGCTAAATTATGAAATGGAGCAAAGTCTCCAAGCGCTATTGCTTGGAACTCTCAAATGCACATTATGACTAAATCAGAATTATTGTTGTAACCAGTTGTTTACAAACATCTGCACTTTTACATGCAATCAATATTGTTACTTGTAAAAAAATCTTCCTGCAAATATACTTATCTCTAGGCGGCTCGGCATAAATATTCACGTCAATAATGGTTCACAAAACACCTGTAATTGGTAAAATACTTTATTATTACATATATGCCTTTCCAAGCGTTTTCTTTACAAATTCTAATGCACATACTACTTAGGGTGAAATATTTAGTGTAAAGGGTAACAGAAATTGGGTTTCGAGAATTATCCGTGACGATACGTTTCATGTTGTAAGTGTGGTTTTGTATTTATTACAATGGTGTACTCTTCAAATCTAATTTACATTTTATGGGGGACGTTTTATTTTTAACAGGTAATTGGAGGGAGGAAATATAATAAGACTGACAGTGATTAATAACGCAGCGTATAATAGCTCAAATGTTACGTGTTTTAAATTTTTTATTAATGACTTAAAAATGTTTGCCATGAATGTATCCATGTGCAAACCAATCGTCTGTATAAAAAAAGAGGTATCAGTGTTAAAATGCTTAAATTTAAGTAGTCTTTAGTTTTAATTTGATGCTTATTTTAGTAAGTAAGAGATAATACATAGGCTTGCACAACAAAGGTTCCGGCAAATGTGGATATTTTGACTGCAGGGGTAACAATAACTGACTTAAAATATTTAATTTAGTGTTATATGGTTGATAAATGGTAAGCTTATTCTAAATTGATTAAATATAAGGATTTAAATATTTAACTATACGTATTTGTTTCTTTGTTAAATGGTTCCAAAACACGTATCTTGAGCCAGTCAATTTTACTACCGTAGGCATTGTATCCACATTTGACGGTAATGAAATTAATTATAGCTAGGGATAGGAAAATTTCGCGAAATCAATGACATGTATGTTATAATCCATTGTCCTGCGAATACTCAAGCGCCGACGATTTGTCCTCTAGCTGCTACTTAGTGAAACAGCAAAACAATGAACGAATAAACGTGGCTTCAGTATGCATAGGATAATTGAAACTAGCATGCGGGTCATTGAATTAGTGAAATTTTGCTATCGCTGATGATAGCAAACGAACTCTGGAACATTTCATAGTGATCTCTACATATTACCTTAGTTGTAAGCACGGTTGTAGCTTTTGTAACGTCGCTTCACAGAAACCAAAAGAGAACAGCACCACTCTCTGTTGTATGGTTTAAGCAATATAATAAACACAAAAATAATGAATGATTTAAAGAGTGCAAACATTTCATATTTACCTATGATTTTAGTGCAAAAATTTAAATATGCATTATGTATAGTTTTGCTTACTGTTTAGAGTAAATTGTGAAATGTGTGTGATCAGGTACTTATTTGGAAACTGATGAATGTTTCATATTTAATTTATTATAATCTGAGACATTCCACAAATGTTTCTTGGCAGTATATTTCGTCAGTAAACTGCTTAGATTGCTTGAAGACTCTAATCCCCATACCTTATTTGAGAGTATGTAATATTATAAACAAGGAAGGGAGTGTTCTAAACTATTTGCGAAACAAGAAATTTGGAAGTGGCATGCTACCAGCCATAGTGTTTGTTCTTGGTGTTAGACCAATTATATATCATAGCTGTTATTCCAGGAGCATTACAAGATAATTTGAAAGGAAACATTTGGTAGTAGAGTGAAGTTTTTTTCTCTTTCTTTCTGTCTGTCTCCGCTCTCCCCTGCTCTGAATGTCGACGTGAGGCGGCGAGTGTACAGGGTCTGTCTCTAGGGTCGGGTTTCTGTTTATAGAAGACGGCTGGCTGACAGTACGTGTGTGTGAGGCGCCAAGACAGACGCTGTGTGTGGTCCGTGTGGATGGCAGGGGTCGAGTGTGCCATGGACACGCTCATAACACATACCTTCTCACACGAGCTTTCTTCCTTTTCTTCTGTACGTGCATACCTATCTCTCTGTAATAACGCTCAATTTATACATACTCCACTGACAATTATTTCTCTCTTGTTTAAGTGGGAGTGTTGGACAATTTTATTGTATTTTCCGTTTTTGAGCCATAACATTTATTTCAATCGTGTTATCAAGATTTTCTCTTCGACAAAGCATAGGATATATTGTTAGCAAACTGACCGACCTTAATAATAATGGAATCTTTCACTAATTTCTCATGCAGAAATATTACAGCATAATTCTTGAAAGTTAACATATAATTCCCTTGCAATGATTCTGCATGACAAATTAATGGAAGATTCCATTGTTATTTATGTCAACAAGTTTACCAAGAATATAGCACGTGCTTTGTCGAAGATAAAATGCTGATAATACAATTTGAATAAATTATATGGCTCAAAAACTGAAAATACAATAAAATGATCTTGTTCTCTCCCTTAATTAAGGTAGCCTCCAGGGTGAACGTGTTATACTTGTTCAAGGCCTGGAAGTGCGGGAGAGATAAGGGCGACACAGAACGCGCCTCATCCTAGCCTCTAGGCGCTAGTCACAGAACTGGCGTGCATTCTTCTCCTCGCCTCTATGGGATATCAGTGGCGACTCTGTTATTGTGTGTCGTAATATTAAAAATAATGGTGTATTGTACACGCCAGTACCATTTAGAAGATTCTGCGCCAAGATTTTTGTACCTATGTAGGACAGCAAAAACACTCGTTTTCGGCTATGCTTTATGAGTAATGGTGAACCTGAAATGGGTGTACACACGTCTAACGTACTTTGAATGATATTTCTAAGCAGGCATCACTCATGCGCGTTTAACAGTTTTCGAATACGCGTAATTTTGGAATGGCCGAAGTTCTACACCCCACTCTGTGGCCTGGACAGGCGGCCACCTTAATCTATCACTCTCCAACGTTTCCCTTGCAATGTTATTATTATTATTCCGTTTCACCTTTCTCCCCCTTATCTTTTGCTCTCTATCCCTGTTTGCTTTTATCCCTCTGTTCCTTTATATTACTCTCCTGCGCATGGCTTGCGAGGTCTGAGTGCGGCTACGCTAATTTAACGTGAAGCAATTACCACCCAATTAACTCACAACGTTAAATTGCAGCAACCCGCAATTAAATGGTGACCAGAAAGAGGGATCGTTTCAGTTTTTTGGCCGGGAGTGGATTGCGGAGAGCTCATCTTCTCTCACTCTCTTTTAATTAGGCGAACGTATTCGGTAATCTAAAGAAGAGGTACAGTTTTATATAAAAATCCCTCTCTCTCTCTCTCTCTCTCTCTCTCTCTCTCTCTCTCTCTCTCTCTCATACATATATATATATAATGTGTGTGCACACACGTGGAATACTTTAATGAAGCGCGGAGCGAAATGTTCATAACGATTACCTATTAGTGGAACAGTGTTAAAGCATTTTTACTTGAAACGGAAACAATGCAAGACATAACATTAAACTATGCACCAACAGGAGAATTTCTTTATCTCGAATCCCTGTTGCTTTCAACTGTTATTTGTTGAAACGTTAAAATAGTGCAGGACCTCGGTGATAAGAGAGCTTGTTTGTAAGCTTTCACACATAGCGAATCCAAAACCAGCAACTTGACTTTTTGCCAACTGCGAGGTATGTAGTTTTCGGCGAGAGCTGTAGTCTAGTCCGATAAGATCCACGCCTATATAAAAAAAAACAAAGGATAACGTAGCTGAAAGAAAAAATTATAATCGCTGTTATCTGTTTCGGTAGCATAATTTAAAAATCCAATAGTTATCATTCAACGTAAGATTGACCGTCTTGTAAAAATGTACGTTGTTGTGTCTTGAGAAATTAACTGTATAAGTGTATATAAGGTGTTAATTACTTATACTGCTTTGGTTTAGGTCTATATTTTAAACTATAGTTAAAATAAAATAACAAAGTAACAAGGGAAAAAAGGCCTTCAAATATGTTTAATTTAGCGTGAACATTCTATATGAGAGGTTTCCAGTGGTGATGTGAGTTTATTCTTGTGTTTGTTGTTGTGGAGTGGCAGGTAGACACGATGATGTTTCCATCCAGGACATCTCTTGATACAAGGCGTGGATTTGTTACGGCTGCTACAGCTTGTCCCGCGTCTGTGCTGTGCTTCGCGGCGTGAAATCTAAACTTTTAACTTCATTTCAGTACGACTTGGCCAAGACATGCCGACCTCGGTCATAAGAGTTAATGGATCTGGTGCTGTAGCGTCGTACGGAGAGTATTTCTTCTTGTGTAACTATTAAAAATGTTTCCTACGTGTTTATATACGGAAAGAAGACACACTTCAAGTTGTGTCCCTATGATTTTAAAATGTCTTCCACAAATTAAAACCATTATTTCCTAGCTCCTCAAATGTGCTAAGAAAAAAAAAACTCTCTTACGTTGCTGTAGTTGAGAAAATAACCGTAATCGTAAAACAAAATCACGGAAACCTGCATTGGACACTACCTCATACTTTCCACAAATAAAATAACAGGGTCATCTCTTGACGTCCCATTGTAAAACGGTTTCTACTAAAACATTGCGCGCTAGTTAAGTCCTCTGCGCCTAGAGGCGATGAGGTGCCTAAGGGACGTGTTATGTTCAACTTATTGTCTTCTCCGTTTCCGTACCTCGAACCAGAAAAGAAAGTTAGCGTCCAATAACTAATAACTCTTAAGAGTACGACTAGTTTGTGCTATAACTGTGTCCACCATAGTGCTGCAATCACGATAGCGCGGCAGACGTGACGCGAATAAAATAACTGGTCAGCCAATCAGCGTTGAGGGATCTGTGACATCAGCGTCTCAAAAATTGCGGACGCAACGTGAATTCCGAACAGAATGTTTTTCTATTTCGCGACATAGCTTAAAACGAAATTTAATTTTATGTTCAAATGTTGGTGAAACTAGGTAGTAAATTTCATATATTTATTTTACGAGAAATTTTTGTTAATATAAGAAAATCATAACCTTACTAAGCAGACTTGTGATTGTGACTTTAAATTCACATTTGTGAACGCCAGTAAGTGTTTAAGATGTATTACAAATAAACGAAAAACAAAATTGAAGTGCTATTTACATCTCTGGCTGTTGAACTAGAAGTATGTTATGTCAAAGAACTTTATATTTAATATTTTTTTTGTGTTTGTCTCGCAGAAGGCGTACCAGCGTTCGCAATAAAAATAGTTTTTAATGTCGCATTGCACCCTTTCTGTTGCCTCTGTCGTGCTATTGTGATTCAAGAATGAGGAGGCAGCTTATCTCTCTTCGCCTGCTCGCACGTGTGGAGTACACAGTATTGTCTGATCTGATCGTAGCCTTCAGAAATAACGGAATCAATAATTCGCTTTATTTCCAAGCAGAAATCACGTTTACTCGTTTATGAACTAAATAAATGTGATCTAGTCTACACAGAGGAAAAGGGTTGGTTCAGTCAACTATATAGTCTAATACGCGTTCATTTATGGCGAAACAAGTATGCGTGTGAGCCAACAAAATTTTTGTTGCTTGAAAAATATATAAAACGTGTCAAATATTGGCTTTGTTATTCAAACAAAATGTATATGTTTAACTGGACGACACCCTATTTTTGAGATTGTTAAATATGATAAGCAACAAAATGTTTGGTTTATTCAACTGTTACACTCTTGTTTGACCGTATACAAGCAATGTACACTGTTGACTGTATCGAACCTTTTTCTCCGTGTTATAACAGTGTTATTAACCATACGGTGAGTTTTTCCTACATAAATAAATAAATAAACATATGGATATGTTTTAAGCCAAAACATTTCATAACGTAATGGAAATAATTTCTATCGTATTCGTAATGTGAAGCGGCCTACCAACCAATAATGTCTACTTCAAGTTAGGAAGATTAGTGTTATTAGTTCGACAAGAGAAAATTTCACCCTAGTCGTGCTGGTGTCGCCGAGAGGTCAAATTAGGTTCGTGCTTATGGAGAAAACTTCTGGTGCAAAACCGAGCATAGCCGGAAAAGAATTTTTCTATGTAAGTGCCAACATACATTTGACCCCTTACCCAGTATTATAGCAACTAGTTGCGGAAATTTTACCTTGTCAAACTAAAATAATGTATCTTCCTAACCTGTAGTATAATTTACCTTATTTCGACCTAGCAGTGTTTTGTCTTCATATCCACTTTATAAAGCGGTTATGTTGAGGATGTTCTCCATCGAAAAATTCGTAATTTTATAATTGTACCAAACACTACCTAGCTATTACACAATACGTAATTAGTAGTTTCCCACAAATAAAATATATTAAGTTCCATAGTTTTCTTACATGCGCATTATAAAGTAGTGATTTGACTACTAATAAGCAGTCTTATTTCACAAGCGTAGACTGGGTAGGATAACATTTCAGCTCGAGTCGAGCAGACAGTCTTCCGAGTGAAGTTTTCAATCGTGCAATAAGTCACGAGAGTGGCTTCTCGATGAACTTCTGGATACACTGCCCTGTCCGAGAGAAAGACAAGTTGATAGTAGCAGGCGAAAGCGGCCTGTTGGCGGGAAGAAAAATTTTAAGAGTAGACATACCCAAAACCGTACCGAAGTGAAACGTAATGGACAGTGTTCGAAATATTGAAGAAACAAGACCAATGTGACATGTAACGTAAATAACATAACACGTAGAAATGTGCTGCGGTCTTTGTATTTAGTACATGTTGTTTTGGTTTACTTCCTGATATTTTAAGAGGAATGTTGCATGACCGTCTGTAATTAGTAATTATCATCCCGCTCTAAGGTTATGAAAAAACGTATATAAATGATAATCATCCAGACCATTTTACGTTGCTAGAAGTACATTACTTTCATATTAGCTTAGTTTTGTTGGCAGATAAGAAAGATAGTGTTTTTCTCTATGTTCCAACAAATGTCAGATAGTATGGAAGTGATGTTCTATCTGACAATGCTCAGGCGTCATTTGTGCAGTAACGCTTCATAAGTCCGTGAATTGCCTGCAGGCGTGTTTATATATCACCTGGTGAACGGCAAGGGGTAGGAAACGCGACTGAGCAAAGCTACGCTACTGCAGCAGGTGACTTAGTATAACCGCATATTATAAGGGATATAAAGTATAGACGAGCCGACGCGGCGGCAGGTTGAGTGGTGCAGGGTGCTCTGGAATGTGGGCAGGTAATAACAGCAGTTATCTCAGAGATTCCTCTTACGTCGCTCGTGTCTGGCGGGCATATCCTTGTCCTGCGTGCGTCTACACGTACACTCGCTGAGTAATTACCTGGGAGAGCCTCTATACACTACAGCTTCTTTGTTCCGTTATCGGCACAGCCAACACTGACTCTGTGCCGCATGGTAAGTTCTACCTTGTTGAAATGCTGTTGGTACAAAAATGCCGCTGTAAACACATGTGGTGCTGTACAATAATTACAAATAACAAAAATCTAAGTAACTAAAGATTTAATTTTATGTGCCATTTCTCAAAATATACATTTATAAAAGGTTGCACTCCCACAAAGTAATTTTTAAAATTTTTTTTTTTAACTTGTATCAGTAATGATTTCCGCATTTTTGTGTAGCCAATATTATAAAACTAAGCAACTTACCGAACTAAATTTATTGTTTTGACCATGAAATACTACTCTCCAAAATTGTAAGACATAATTGTAAAATTCTTCAAATGAAATTTAATAACATTTATTTCACTGATATTTTATCTGATTTTAATTTAATGTGTTAATATATCATATACCTGTCTTCCAATAGTCAATGATTTAAAAATTGTATCTACCAAGTTTCATTAATGTAAATGTTTTAGTTTTTCTTAAGGGCGTCGCCTACCACGCGCTGAATTTTCGTTGCAGTGCGTTCGTAGATACTTATACTTTACTAAACTGTTATACATGTGCCCATTGTGTAAATGTACGAATACACATCGAACAACAACGGAAAGGTACTTTAAAGGCTCATGTCAGTTAGAAAAATCACTTCGGAGACCCTCAGAATGGATAAAAAGTTTTTTTTAACCTATTGTACCTGAAAAGAACAACTTACGGAATTCGTGTGAAACTATGCTCTATAAACATGAAGTGGACTTTGCTTAAAACTTTTAACCAATAAAAGTATTAGGTCACCACTGAAAGTGTCATTTAGGCGAGTGTTCTACGATATTTCAGTGTCTTGAAATAGGGGTGATACAGAACCAGATGAGCCGGTCAACATCGACCTTGACGCCGCCTTCACTGTCACAAACTCACGGCCACTTGGCGATCGCCTTAAAACTGTACATTTGGATTCTAACTACCCAAACAAATATACAACAAAAAAGTTTAATGTAGTGAAAATTGTACTCATAGCGTTTAGTAATTGTCGGTGATTCCACAAATAAATAAGTAAATGTAAAATACTGAGCTGGAATGTGCTTTACGTCAGTAACGTGCGGCACAAATAAGCCGGTGTACCGGTGAATACCGGCGCATGACGTCACACACAATAGGCCGTCTGCCAACTGTTTAATTCGTTAAGACTAAGGTTAATTCTGCTATGGGTCATTCGGAATAAAGCGAGCAATAAAACTTAAACGATTGAAAAATTTCACTAGCCGTTACCTCGTATAATTCAACATTAACTCTAGTTACCTTACAATTTGTATGGTTGGCAGCGAAATTACGTAATATAGTTCCATGAATTTTCCTATTTAAAACCAACAATACTGAAACAAAAGCAACATAAATCGACAAAATTGTGTTTTATATACTTAGGGCCTTATTCATAGTCGTGCGATAGTTCCGAGATGATCCTGAGATCATCTTGCGCCAGTTAGTCCAGGCTTGGTCCTGACTTAGTCCGGACCAAGTGTTGCCTTATTCATAAACGCCAACTAACGCCGGACTAGAGATAGTCGCGGGATCAGCCTTGTACACTGTTGCAACATGCTTCGCGCATGCGCACAACACATTTTAACACACGGGCAAGCATTCGCGAGTGAATATAATTTGAATTACGATTACGTTTTCCCCGAAATATTGTTTCAGTTATGTCATATAGCGAATATATTGTGCGATGTTAGTACATTATGTATCAATAAGCCACTTTATTAAGATATGCTGAAAATAAAAAATTAAGTTAATTATTTTTACAGATAGTACTATTAATGTGGTCGTTGCAGAGCAGTGTTAGCGCTTTCGCTTTCGTACTTAGAGTCGTGAGATCGAGGTTTTTGTGAAACACTTTTTTTTTAAATTACTTAAACTACTAAATTAATAGTCACAGGATACCGAAGTTATATTTATTTAATCGATATTACGTCCAAACTGACAGTAAAATCATGAACATAAATTTATGTGTGGTAAAAAAATCGCCTTTTAAAACAATAATTTAAACTACTGTTGATGAAACATGAGAAAGAATGGGGAAAATAATCCGTGACACATATTGTAAAAGCATTGCAGAATTCACAACTAATATATCTGGTTAATCTACACTACCTATACATAAACACGTATATTTCACTAGTCGAAATTTTATTAAGAACGATATGTGCTGTGCCATTATGTAACGAACTAACAAGAAAATTTAACAGTAAAATTCCGCATAAAAACGTCAGAAATATGTATAAGAATAGTTTGTTCAAATAGAGGTTTCTATAACAAAATATTACAGGATTTACTGTCTTGATGTAAGACGAATATAACGTTACAGAATATACAGAATAAATGCACTTATAAAATAAGAAAACTACATTATTTTCTTCATGTACAATTAAAAACTAACAAATTTAAAGAACAAAAAATTTTTTTGCATTACGCAAGATTTGAACCCACGACCTTAGGCTTACTGTGCCAGTACCCTACCCCTGAGCTACCGAGACACTTGAAACAAGAGCGGATAAATAATATATACAAATGCAAGTTCATAGTAAATGTATAACGTATTTCACGCAAATCGTATATTTACGGTTTCATATTGCTAATAGCAATAATTCCCATCTTATTAGACTTGATAAAATATTATTGCTGTACGTAAATGTCTTATACGGTACAATAAACACGCAATACGTGATTTTTTGCTCACAAAGTTTGAATTTGACCGTTTTAAATTAAGTAACTAATGCTTATTACTAAATAAATTATTAGT